>JASDQU010752616.1:26434-42549 GCA_032191745.1 Picea mariana | reverse complement strand
TGAATCATCTTGGACTTGAACATTTAAGTGGGGTAAAAGGAGGTTGCCCCCTCGAAGAGGCATATTATCTGAAATTATCTCTTTTTCAAGGCGTTGGGTACTTTTCCTGAGGTTTTTATATGCTATATTTATGTTTGGTTCTTAACAGAATCATAGATAACAACTTCCCACTATGGTTAACATGGGGAGTGGTCTAGGGAAGTCTCTCTTCTTGAGGGTTACTCAAGAAGACTGGCCCGCCTCGCTGGACAACGATTTCTCATTGTGGTTAACATGAGGAATGGTCTATTTTGGAGGTTGATAAATGACCGTCTTTTCCTCTTGTGGTTAACAGAGGAAATGGTCCAGACAATCATTCCTTAGAGTTTATACATTCTCTCCATGGTGCACTTTGATTAGTGTAGGAGGAATGGCCCAGGGTGGGNGGGATGGCCTAGGGTGGGGAATGGTCCAGACTCAGACATCCTTAGGGTTTATACATTCTGTCCAGGGTGCACTTTGATTAGTGTAGGAAGAATGGCCTAGAGTGAGGAATGGTCTAGGCTCAGAAATAAAAAACAATCATTTTTCCTTGTTTAAGAAGAATAGGGCAGATAGCCCATTGTTGATGCTCTATACTTTAATATCTCACAGACGTGAGTGAAAGATTGGCCTAGATGATTCAGTTTATTTTAACAATATTTTTCTATGCAGGTTAGCATCAAATGATTATTATGGAAACTGCCTGTCTCCAGAAAGTAGAGATATATTACTGTGGTGGATTTGTTCCAGTATTTGTGACTATGTGTCACAGTTTGAGTAGTTGTGTACTACCTTGAATAAACACAGGTGTGTTCTATCAATTGATATTGTACCATTTGTCATAAGAGATTATCCAGTTGGATAATAATGACGGTGCTCGTGTTGCTACCAATTGAATGGTCTATTGTGCTCAAGACCATACCTCCCTAGATAGGAGGGAGTGTTAATATTATTATAGCTTCGGGAGGTATGAACCTCTATTATGACCTATGATGAGATTAGAATATTTTGAAAGGAAGCAAAGAAATGAAGGAAACCCTAGACAAGTTGTCGGCTGCAGAAATATATTTAAAATGAATTTATTAGTACCCAGAAGGAGAAGTCGGCCCCAGTAAGACTGCCCAGAATACTATAAATACAGGGTGCTAGTTCTCATTATTCATCATCTCAGCAGTTGCAGAGAGAACTGGATATGCGCAGGTGCAGTAGCAGCTTGTGCGTAAGTTTCTGGGAAGGTGTGCTCTAGCCTCTAGGTGGGATTATCTGATCAACTTGGTTTCTATTCTTTCCTGGTGCATTAGCCTCTCTTTGCTATTGTATTACTATCAATATTCTCTTCTCTGTCAAGGTCAAGGTGCTCAGAGGGTGGCTTCAGCCTATGGTTGGGTGACGAGGGTATCGTCAATGGTAAAATGAGCACAATCTTCTATATTCTAACAACAACAAATGACCAACTCAGATTTAACTTCCCTTGAACATATAGCACAACATAATGGTGACCTAGTACTAAGACTCAAGAGAACCATTGATATAATTCCACAATGTAGGAGGCATTGAAGAACTCTCCATAGTGGCTGGAAGAGTAACTAGCCGGAGGAGTATATGTGACTCATATGAATGGTTTACGGCTCTTAGGAATAGATATAACCTAACTGTAATGACACAAATAGGTTCCATGTCAAAGGGTGACACAACTGATGCTGCCACTTGGATAAATATAGACCAATGGTAAAAAAACCTCCACTCTTTTTTTTTTTAGTCTCCTTCATGGTTTAACAAGCATGAAAGAGAGCTAAAAGTTTGTTCAATAGTTTCTTTTTCATTCAGTTTTTACAAGCTTGAAAAAGAGTTAAAATTATACTCATGAGGTGTATTTTTCGTGTATTTTTATGAGTACAAAAAAAAGGTAAAATTTTACATAGAAGATGTATTTTTCATAGTTTAACGAGGACGAAAAAGAGCTAAAAGTGATCTTTTCTAGTGTCTTTTTTATGGTTTAACGAGCACAAATGAAGGGTTAAAAGTTATCTCATCTGGAGAGAATGAGTAGCTTAAAAACATGCTTCTATGTTCCGAGTGAATGGAACTGAACTAATCAAAATGAATGCAAATGAGTATGGGAAATTGTGGTCCAATCTTAGCAACAATTCTCTCCATGGGTAGATGGTCACAAAATGGAGGAAAAATAATGCAAGAGGTGAGTGGTCAAGTGTTACAGCAATAGTGATAATCCAAAGTAAGGAAAATAGTAGCTCAATAATAGGTAGCATGACATAAGAAGAAAATGCATAGGCTACCATAGAGTAGCATAAAATATGGGAACCCCCTTGGGATATGGCATAACATAGATGAAGAGAGAAGCATGAGGCTCAACTCTGAGTCCCAATAGGTCTATAAGAGGGTTCTCGAGCCTATAATAAATTGCAACATGGCCACCAAATGGAAATCAATGTGCTAACTAGGGAACCCATGGAGGGTAGGCACTACCATACAAGTTATGATGTGCAAAAATGGCATGGATAATGTCGCAACTTGACAGGATTGAACCTAAGGCATCATGATGGCAGAATGGATGGTTAATATTGCAAGATGGTGTCATAGGAAAAAACCTATCCCTATATGCCAGTTTGAGACAAGTACCTCAAGTTCAGTGGATGTATCCATAAAAATAACAAACAAAACATCATTGAATCTTATAAAACACATCCAGAAATACTAGGCTTTGAGTTAAAATTCATAGTGAAATCTAAAAATAAAAAATAAAAAATAAAAAATGGATTTTTTGGATATTATATATGCAAAAATGACTACAGATGAACTTTAATGTGGTATCCATATTCCAATAAGGGGGATGTAATTCATAAACATTGCATTGAAACATAATACTAAAGGAATGTTGGAAGTTGACATAACCCTTTAAATGAACGTTGCACTGTGATGTAACATTTTCAGGGGTAACTTATGTCAAATAACTACATTCTTCAATGGTTGTGTTGTAGTGCGACATACATATTCATTTTCTTATGTTAAATTGCGTAAATTATATATTAAGTTATGTCATATTGAAATGTTCATTTAGGGTTATGTCACATTGCAACATTCCTTTAGGGTTATGATTTAGTACAATGTTTATGAAAGGTTTCCTATGCACGACATTTAATCTAACAACTATATTCCAATAGGGAAGATGAAATTCACAAACATCGCACTAGAACATAACCCTAAAGGAATGTGAAAACCCTAAATGAATGTCACAATGTGATGTAACCATTTAGGAGTAATGAAATTTGACTTAAGATAATGAAAATGTATGTTGAAATGTGACACAACCATAACGAATGTAGCAATTCAACATTATTCAACCTGTTATCCCCACTTTAGGGATAACTAAGGAGATTATGTCTTGAGGCCCATAGGTCCTAGACATGGAGTACCAAGAGACAAATAAACTTGACCATGGCCCTATAGGGACCATGTTTTCACTCTTCAGAGCCTCCACTTTGTCAGCAGTAGCAACATCCATCACCTCGGCCTGGTCTTGTAGTAGAAGTGGATCTTGCTCCATGAGGTAATGAGTCCGGGTATCATGGTATGTGTCACTATGATCCTAAAAACCTCTAAATATGTTTATTTGATTATTTTTTGTTTCTAACGAGTGCTTGGATCTTATACTTATCCACTTGACAATATCTGGGGGGAATGATAGGATGCCCTAGTAAGCTTGTGCCCATAGGTTTTGAGTTTCCACTGGGGGGATTCATGATAAGCCATCGTCCGCTCCCATCATACTTACCACTTTCCATCTTTCTCCCACTCATCCATCCCATTACATTGGTCCGGGTATTGAGCTAGACAAATATTTAAGGGTTTCACCTTACCTTGCTGGAAGCCCATCAGATGGATGTTGAGACCCCAGCAGGGGGAAGAGACAGATCAGAGGGTTTTCACCGAAGAAGAGAATGACATTCCACTAGAGGCATCTTAGCAGGCCTGTACCTAGGGGGGTTGTTCCCTTTCCACTAGGACGTTGGACTTGGAAGGCCCATGACATCACCCAAGACACCTATGATGTCATCCAACACTTGTGGAGGTTTAGGGAGGTAGTTGTGATAGTTGTGGCACGTGTGGCATGTTCCTGAGGCCCAAGAAGGCCTAACGTCTTTCCCCAGGAGGCCAATGTTTCCCTCAAAAAGGGCTAACGTCACCCTAAAAGGGCATTATGTTTTCATTTATGCTTGGTTTAGGGTTTTATTATGACATTTAATGTAAAAAAAGTATTATTATGTAAATTTGGCCTTGTCGGCCTTTTGTGACCTAAATTTAATTAAAGTCATTGCTATTGTATAGATAGAGAGCTAAAAATCTCTTATTTGAAATATCTTTCACTCACACTTGTGTGAGGTCTGAAATTTGCATCCCTTCTAGGGTTATTGGCTGAAATTCTAGTGTGAACTTGTTGAAGGAAGGCTTATTTTGGTTATTTTGGCATATTTCTTGGTGGAAGGTTTATAACTATGGTTTGGCTTGGTGAATGCTTGGTAAATGTAAGTGAATTTTTGCAATCCTTCCCTTAATTGAATGGTTATAGTATTTTACTTGCATTTTGTTAATGAAATTTGCTAGAATAAACCTTAGGAAATAAGCACATGTTGGTGTCCTTATTTTAATTCCTTACTAGATTATGCCAAAGAGTTAGTTTACCTGTTGAAGACATTTCTAGGGCCTTGCCATTACAACACCCTATCCCTTGCTCTCCATCCTAGCAGATTTCACTTTGCTTTTGAGCTAAAGAAGGAGGAAAATGTGCTAAGGCCTAGGGTTACCTACACCTTAGTGAGTCATTTTCCCCTAGGGTTGATGGTTGAAGCCTTGGCTTACCAACACTTCACAATAAAATTCCTCTTGTCTTTGGCCATACTATTATCTTATTGTTTCTTCAACTCTTGACGCTACTTTTGACTCCATTTTCCCTATGAGTGCACTAGTCTTAGACTTCTTGCTTGAGTACTTTAATCATACCCTTCAATATCTTTGAACAACTACTAACATACTCTAACCCTAGCTTAGATTGAATTGTTAACCCTATTGCTTCCATTATTCTTTGAGTTATAGTTATACTTTGCAGCATATTCTAAGCAATTGAAAGATTGACTAATGCTTGGTAGTCTTTGCTTCTAATGAATGTTGATATTGTGACATTGATGATTAATCATTTTGCTCATTTGAAGCTTCGTTAGCATTTATTGAGAAGTAACGTATTGTGATTATTGATGCTACACATCATTGATTGCTTCATCAATATATTAGTCAATTTCTTTATTTGAGAAAGTCTCTGATTATATGAAGTACTAACCAGCTAGTGATCTTGCAAATATAAGTTTTATGTTGCTTTTTTTTGGACAGGTACATTTCTAGTTATTATTATCTTTATTGGTTGTTTAGCCGGACTTTCTGATCAGTGGTGAATTGTGAGAGGGAAACCTTTACTTGGCCTAAATCCTTTTGCCTTCTCAAAACCCCAGGTCACCAGGAACGTCTCCCTAGGGCCTACCACCCTACATAGAAAGAGATTTCCTGTTGAGGTGAAAGTGATAGGATAGTCTCCCATTACGTCATTTTTTCTTCATTCACCTTCCATTTGCATCCAAGTACAAATTGTGTGATAACATTTTGGCACCGTTGTCGGGGAACACTGAGTCAATCCTCCTCAAGGACGACACTTTTTCGGTAACCCTTTTCTCAAGAATCCTTATCTTACAAATCTTACCTGGAGACTCCACTAAGGGGGGTTCCCTTATCTCTTTGATAATTTCAAGAAAATTATCTGGCGACTCCACAATCCCCAAGGAGGTATAATAACCCTCCTCAATCCTTTAGAAGAAAGCCTCACCGAAACTCTCTTGTAGTAAAGTCACCCTTCGGAGGAAGTCTTCCTTTAAAAACAATGTCTACCACAGGAACTCAGACCAACATCCCAAACCATGCTAATAACCAAAGACAATGGTCATCCCATCTTTTCAAACCACTAGACATGTCAGCTATACCAGGCTACCCTAGGCAGATGCCACCCAAGTATGAGAAGTGGCTGCCTAAGTTCACTGGTATTGATGCAATCAATGATGAAGAGAATATGAGAAAATTTTGGGAATTTTTCCATCTTCACCCCATTAGTGATGATGCCGAAGATTTAGTCATGAAATTGTTCTCTGCTACCATCCTTGATGCTTCAAGATGTTGGTACCATAGTCTCCCTGATGGCAGTATTAAAACCATGGATAAATTGGAGGAGGCCTTTCTCAAAAGATGGAGTATCAAAGAAGACCCCAACATGTTGTTGACTAGGCTAAATACCCTTTGGAAACAAGAGAATGAGATCATTAGAGAGTTTCACACTAGGTTTGAAACTCTATTGCAGAAAATCCTTGTGAGTCATCATCCAGTGGATAACTTCCTTGTTTACATGTACACCAAATATTTTATTGGTCAACTGGGTTATATCCTCATGGATAAGAACCCTCAAATGATCCAAGAAGCCCAAGATTTAGCTACAAAGATTCAGGACAACCTCCACTCATCCAAAATCGAGCCTTTCTCAAACCCAAAGGTCAAAATGGAAATTAAACCCAAGATAGTCTACAACGATGAGCCTTCCTCAGATATTTGTGTTAGCCTTGCAAAGTTACAAATGACCATGGATGGCATGATGAAAAACCAATAATACATGATGAATAGGATTTTCAACCTAGAAAGAGCCCAAAACCAAGCACCAAGGGTCCCGTATAAAGGCCAATTCAAAAAAGGGAACCAAGTTTATATACCGAAGAATGATCAAGAGGTTCCTAATACTTTATCTCCTACAAACTTCGTGGATGGAAATCCTTGGTGTTTGCAGTGTATTGAGGCACACTGGTAACATGAATGCCCCTATAAAAATGGAGGCCATGACCAAGTAAAAAATGTGGGCCATGTTATGGAACGCCCCCAGATCTACCTAAATATATCCCCTGAGGAACATCGAGAGGGCATAAAGGAGGTAGCTAGGAAGGCTATAATGGAAGTAATAAACAACTTAGACCATGAATCAAAAGAGAAGTTGAGAAAACAAGAATTTCAGGTGTATAGACGAAAGAAGCCAAACCAACCTATCTCTACCATTCCTACAATAACTCAAACAAAACCTCCACCTTTGGACATTCTCCTTCCTAAAACATCCAAAACCGAAAGAGTGGACTTAAACTTTGACTTCGAAGGGGAACTATCCAAGATGCACTTAAATATCCCTTTAAGAGAAGTCATTAAGGTACCATATGTTAAACAAAGATTTGATAATTTCTTCAAGGGATCATATGGACCAAAGGACCCCCCTATCATGTTACAAGATGATCACTTTAGGGTCCCATATGATGAACACCCACCCTTCTTCATGACCTTGTTGATGAATAACAAGAGCCTCAACAATTGCATGCTAGATTCAGGGGCCAGTGCCAACATTTGGGCCTAAATATCACATGAAATTATAGGAATTTTTATGGCTTTGAATCTAGAGCCATACCCAAATATGGGGTAATTGAAAACGTGGAAGTTTTCCTTAAAGAATACCCTGAGAGAGTAATCCACATTGACATAGTGGTAGTAGACGTCCCAGATGTGTGGGGGATGTTATTATCTAGGAAATTTTCCTCAATGCTCATAGGTACTCTTGAGATGGACCTCAATTACGTGAATATACCTTTGAACAATGGAACGATAGGTCATCTCCCAAATGTGCCAATGACTAGAACCCATGTGCAAGAAACTAGTGACCCCATCAAAGATGATGAAGCACATGAAAAAATCATGGAAAGTCTTCCTTAATTTTGTTTTGATGATATGCCTTTTTCAACAGAGGAAGACTTTGACCAGATACAATGTACCAAGAAAGAATAATACCAAAAAATCCTATAAAATTATAAAGACAAAGAATTCGGGGTTGTACAATTACTAAAGAAGGGAGAAAGAGATATATTGATTCAGCCATCCCGACAGGAAGTCTTTACAGCAAAATCCCACCCTCCTCCCTATGCACAATACACTAGGGTTGTTCAAGAAACAACCAAATTCAAAATCAGAGAATACATGGAGGGGGACGTAGTATGGATGTGGGATGTCAAGAAAGGAGAGCCAACTAATGTCAAAGGAAGTACTCAATTTTGGCTTGGGCCTTTCAAGATTGGAGGAAAAACGGTTGATGATTCTTACTACTTATCCACATTGGAAGGAAGAAGGCATCCATTACCAGTCAGCAGGCACCTCCTCAAGCCCCACCAAGGTGGGGGGACTTGACTTCATAGGTAAGTACAGGTAAGTAGGTTGGCATTTGCATTCATTGTATATACCATTTTCATTTCATGTTAGAACAGTTTGTATTCACATTTTTATATATGCTTGCTTTCATTTTAAATATATGAGCTGGGGGTGATATCACAACCCAAAATGATTGCTAACAACTTTATGGTGATATAAAGCAGGTTACAGGTTATTCCATAGATGTTGACGTTCTCATGCGCTCTATGGTGAGCACATGTCCCTGAGTTGGAGCTAGATGTTATCCCCATTTTAGGGATAACTAAGGATATTATGTCTCGAGGCCCACAGGTACTAGACATGGAGTACTAAGAGCCATATCGACTTGAGCATGGCACTGGAGGGCCCATCTTTTCACTCTTCAGAGCCTCCACTTTTTCAGCAGCAACAACATCCATCACCGTGGCCTGGTCCTATAGCAGAAGTGGATCTTGCTCCATGAGGTAATGAGTTCGGGTATCATGGTATGCATCACTCTGATCCTCAAAACCTTTGAATATGTGAATTTGACTCTTATACTTATCCACTTGACCATATATGGGGGGAATGAAAGGATGCCCTAGTAAGCTTGTGCCCATAGGTTTTGAGTTGCCACTGGGGGGATTCATGATAATCCATCGTCCACTCCGATCATACTTACCACTTTCCATCTTTCTCCCACTCATCCATCCCATTACATTGGTCTGGGAATTGGGCTGGCCAAATATTTAAGGGTTGCATCTTACCTTGTGGGAAGAAGGGGCTAAGGGCCCAGAGGGTATAAGTAGCTAGAAAAATATAGAAGCCAAAGAACGAACCTCGAGATGCTTCACCTAGGGATCCCCGAGAAAGCAATAAAAAAGCTTCTCAACAAGAAATAGAGGGACCCATAAAAACATAATAAAACAATACCTGGTTAGAGGGTAGGGGGTCTCATCATGAGCCAGCCTATTAGGTCCATGGGCATCTAATGGTATGACACTATAAGCAGTTGGTCACCATGCCAGGGTAGTGGCTCTTGGTTGCATAACCAAGAGAAAGGGAGTCTCATCATGAGCCAACCTTCTCATTTTCGCGAAATGCTTGTGGGTAACATTGCCACCACTGCCACCACTGGTGACCACGCCAGGGCAATGTCCTTTGGCCAGCTTCTTCAAGAAAAATAAATAATAAAGAGACAAAAGGAATGAATGGGCTTGGAAACATTTGCATCCATGACAAGTGCAACTCACCCTCTACAGAGGTATCCACAGGTAATCCATTCATTTCCCTGCTATCACTGCCTCCCTTTCTCAAACATCCCTTATCCACTACACCCACTCACATGGCTTATATTTGATCTCTCCCGAAAACACCCCACATCCAATGAACATTAGCCCAATAGGACGCCCTGTCACTTCCTCCGAACTTGACTTGTAGATTAGTGTAATGTCTTTGAGCACTTGTCTAGGTGAAAGGGGTTTTATGAACACGTTTAATAAACTTGATGATTGGATTGTGATTGACATTGCTATGATCTCTGTGACCTATGAGGCCATGGAGGGCATATCTATTGATGAACAGGACCATACGCGATGGACAGGTACCCTTATAGACAGGTACACATGGGGATATGGCTAATTCGGACCTCCATGGGGCTGGAATCCCATCAGATGGATGTTGAGACCCCAGCAGTACGCAGAGAAAAATTAGAGGGTTTGCACCGAAGAAGAGGAGGACGTTCCACCATAGGCAGCGTAGCAGGCTTCTACCAAGGGGGGTTATGCCCTTTCCACGGGGACATTGGCCTTGGAAGGCCCATGACATCACCCAAGACACCTATGACATCATCCAACACTTGTGGAGGTTTTGGGAGGCAGTTGCGACATGTGTGGCATGTTCCTGAGGCCTAAGAAGGCCTAACATTTTTCCCTAGGAGGCCAACCTTGCCCTAAAAAAGGTCTAACGTCACCCTAAAAGAGCATGACGTTTTCATTTATGCTTGATTTAAGGTTTTATTATGACATTTAATGTAAAAACAATATTATTATGTAAATTTGGCCTTGTCGGCCTTTTGTGACCTAAATTTAATTAAGGTCATTGCCATTGTATAAATAGAGATCTAAAGCTCTCTTATTTGAAATATCTTTCACTCACACTTGTGTGAGGTCTGAAATTTGAGGCCCTTCTAGGGCTATTGGCTGAAATTCTAGTGCGCACTTGTTGAAGGAAGGCTTATTTTGGCTATTTTTGGCATCTTTCTTGGTGGAAGGTTTATAACTATGGTTTGGCTTGGTGAATGCTTGGTAAATGTAAGTGAATTTCTGCAAACCTTCCCTTACTTGAATGGTTATAGTATTTTACTTTCATTTTGTTATTGAAATTCGCTGGAATAAACCCTAGGAAATAAGCACATGTTGGTGTCCTTATTTTAATTTCCCACTAGATTATGCCAAAGAGCTATTTTACTGTTGAAGACATTTCTAGGGCCTTGCCATTGCAACACCCTATCCCTTGTTCTTCATCCTAGCCGATTTGACTTTTCTTTTGAGCTAAAGAAGGAGGAAAACATGCTAAGGCCTAGGGTTGCCTACACCTTAGTAAGATGTTTTCCCCTAGGGTTGATGGTTGAAACCTTGGCTTACCAACACTTCACCATCAAATTCCTCTTTTATTTGACCATACTATTATCTTATTGTTTCTTCAACTCTTGCTGCTACTTTTGATTCCATTTTCCCTATGAATGCACTAGTCTTAGACTTCTTGCTTGAGTACTTTGATCACACCCTTCAATATCTTTGAAAAACTACTAGCATACTCTAACCCTAGCTTAGATTGAATTTCTAACCCTATTGTTGCCATTATTATTTGAGTTATAGTTATACTTTGCATCATATTCTAAGCAATTGAAAGATTGACTAATGCTTGGTAGTCTTTGCTTCTAATGAATGTTGATATTGTGACATTGATGATTAATCATTTTTCTCATTTGAATCTTCTTTAAGCATTTATTGAGAAGTAACGTATTGTGATTATTGTTGCTACACATCATTGATTGCTTCATCAATATATTAGTCAATTGATTTATTTGAGAAAGTCTCTGATTTAATGAATTACTAACCAACAGGTGATCTTGCAAATATAAGTTTTATGTTGCTTTGTTCCAGGCAGGTACATTTCTGGTTATTATTATCTTTATTGGTTGTTTAGTTGGACTTTCTGATCAGTGTTGACTTGTGAGAGGGAAACATTTACTTGTCCTAAATCCTTTTTCCTTCTCAAAACCCCAATTCACTGGGGACATCTCCCTTGGGCCTACCACCCTAAATAGAAAGAGACTTCCTGTTGAGGTGACTGTGATAGGATAGTCTCCCGTTACGTTGGTTTGTCTTCATTCAACTTTCATTTACATCCAAGTACAAACTATGTGATAACACAACCAACATGAATTCCATAATGTGACATTATCATAGTAAACCATTGTTAAACACAATCAACATGCTCAACCAAAGTCAACCATTACTAACAATAATCAACAAGGTAAACCATATTCAACTTGGTGCAATGTATATGAATGGCTGACTATGGATGACCATATGGGGGATGAAATTCATCAATATTGCACCAAAATATAACCCCAAATGAATATCACAAGGTGGCATAACCCTAAATGTATGCCACAATGTAATGTAACCATTTAGTAATGATGCAATTTGACATAAGATAATGAATATGTACATCGAAATGTGACATAAACATTGAGGAATGTAGAAATTCAACATTATTCAACCAAGATGAATGTTGCAATGTGACATTTCCATAGTGAACCATTGTTAAATATAATCAACATGGTCAATCGTAATCAACTAATAGTAACCATAATCAACATGTTCAACCATAGTCAATGAAAGTCAACCATATTGAACCATGGCCAACTAAAGACAACCATGGTCAAGATAAGTCAACCATGATAAACATCACAATACCAAAAAACCATTGATAAATGTGGCAATATAACCTAACCCTTGAATAACATCACTTTGTGACATAACCATCGAGGAACATAACAATTTAACATAAGTCAACCAGGATTAAGGTTGCAATGCTACATAACCATTAAGAAACAACACAATCCAACATATCCTTTCATGACCATCACAATGTGACATAACTTTTTAAAAACACTATAATGCTACATATGTCGACCAATATGTACATCACAATGAAACATATCATTAAGGAACATAAAAATGTGACATAACCATTGATGAATGTGTGTGGACCAATACCAATGAGGAAGAAATTCCATATAATCCAACCAAGATGAATATCACAATGCATCATGATCATTTAGGAACATTGCACTAAAACATAACCCTTAAGGAATTTCACAATGTTACATAACCCTTTATGAACATCAACCAAGGTAAACCAAAGTTAATCATGGTCAATTATAGTCCACTATGTTCAATGATAGACAACCGTGGTCAACCATAATAAAACCAAAGACAACCATGGTAAACTAAAGACAGTCATATTATAACATCGTCAACCATAATCATCCACTACCAACCATAGTCAACATCATTTACCATAGTCTACATGGTCACCCATGGTCAACCATAATCACCATAGTCAAACATGGTCAAGAAAATTCAACCATGGCCAATAATAGTTCAACATAGTCAACCATGGTCAACCAAAATCAACCATAGTTGACCAAAGTCAATCATAGTCACATATAAGCAATCATGTCTAAGCAAAGTCAACAATTTTTAGCCATCGTCAAACATAACCAACCATGGTCAACAAATCCCTTCAAACATGGTCAGTCTAGTAGTTAAACACATTAACACATAGTCTACCATTGATCAATGTAAAAAATTATTTATGACCATCACAAAATGACACCACAATTGATCAATAACATTATGTGCCATAACCATTCATTATCGCAGGAAGTAGACAAAATACAACCAACATGAACACTGAAATGTATGTGTGTGTATATATAAGTAAATTTTATGTTATTTTCAATACACTTTTATTACTATATTGTTATAATCAAACCTTAACTCTTATTACTATTAATTATATTTTATATTTAAAATAATAAATATATACAATTTGCTACATTTCTTCTTATTATAACATGAACTATGTATATCACCCACACATTGATATAACACATATTGGCACAGACCCCCCTCTCTCCTTGGGACTATGTGACCTCCCGATCTTGGATCTTAAATTCCTGAGTCAGATCAACTCTTTGGGTCCTTGCGGGTACCCAGATTTACTATACATAGGCCCCTTTATTTCCTGGGTGACCATGATTTATGATCATGGGTCAATCCCTTCGCGACTTCGGATTTAGGGATATCCTGATCTCTGACTTTGACACTTTTCGAAGTGTTCTCCCCCAAACTCCGGACCTCGTGTCACACATATTCTTGGATTTTGACGGCCCAACGATATTTCAGGTTTCACGGTTTCACAAAACTCCCATCCTCCTCACACAAAATCCTTCAAACTCCCAACTTTTGGATTCCCCAATCCACTGCCACGTGTCTTCTACACAATCAACGGTTTTGATTACTTTGTGACTCCGCGAGTTCGCGATTCTGCCCTTACAACACCTCCAAACTTCCCAAACTACGAAGTGCCAAAACACCTTATGGCCAACCTACGTGTAGTTCTCCCAGATCTAATGGTCTGGGATGATTCGCCTCCCTCCAGAATGGATATCGTTCATGGATTTTATGAACAACACCACAATAACACTGAAATGATATCAAAATAACTCCAGAAATAACACTTTGATTCTAAGAGCAATCTTCACAAGCCTCTTCGAGGGGGAAACCTACAGTCGAGTAGAGCTCTATTACAATAATATCCAATCTAGGGTTCTCATACCCTAGACTCCTATTTATACTAAATATGTCTATCAAAAGAACCATGTAGAGGAAGATCCTTCTAGAAGCGGAAGCTCCTATTATGTCTTCTTACATTCAACTTATTCTACCTTATTGCAAAGCATTATTAATATTGACCTTTATTACATCCGAATATATTGTTCTACCTACATGAGGGGTTAGGTCCCTAACATGTCCTCCCCCTTAAAAACAACCTTGTCCTTAAGGCTTAAGATGTGGAAATTGTTGCAAAATGGTAGCTAGTTCCAAGGTGGCATCTGCTGGAGTTGTATCTTTTCACTGGATTAACACTTCCTTGATGGTTCGCTGATGCAGGCAATGCTCACGTTGGTCCAAAACTACTTCTGGTTGTAGCCAAACGGATCCTTCTTCGTCCAACTCGGGAAGGTTGATTTGAATTTGGCACTTAGTTCCAATCACCTTCTTTAAGAATGAAACATGAAAAACAAGATGTAGCTTCAAATGACTGGGCAAAGATAACTGATAGGACGCTTGTACCACATGCTTGAGAACAGTATAGGGACCATAAAATTTGGGTGCCAGCTTCTGACAATGGTCGACCTTGAGGGAATTTTTCTTGTAAGGTTGCAGTTGAAGAAACACCTGATCCCCTTCTACAAATTGACGTTCAGAGCTACCTTGATCTGTTTGTTGCTTCATGTGATTCTGGGCCATGAACAAATTCTCTTTGAGGGTACGGAGAATAGCCTCTCGAACTGCAAGTGTTTGGTCAACCGCCTCAACCTTCAAGACACCTGGTAAATATGAGAGAACTGGAGGTGGTTTTTTTCCATATACCACTTCAAAAGGAGTCATGTGGGTAGTTGTATGGTATGAAGTGTTGTACCACCATTCAGATAGGAGTAACCATTGAGCCCACTGATTTTTTTTTCTGATGCAAAACACCTCAAATATGTTTCCAAACACCTGTTGACAACTTTCATTTGACCATCAGTCTGGGGATGATAAGTTGTGCTGAGATGCAATTGGGTGCCTTGTATTTTGAACAGTTCTTGCCAAAATTTGCTGGTGAAAGTTGGGTCGCGATCAGAAACAATAGAATGTGGCATGCCATGAAGCTTGAAGACATGATCCGTGAAAATTTGAGCCACATTGGATGTTGTAAATGGGTGTTGAAGTGCACAGAAATGAGCATACTTGGAAAGGCGATCAACTACCACCATGATGACTGATTTATTTTCCGATTTAGGTAAGCCTATAATAAAATCCATAGAGATATCCCTCCAAATAGTAGGTGGAATCGGAAGCGGTTGTAGTGTGCCAGGATATTTGTGTTAAGAACCAAATACCTGAATACAAAATATCACAATAGATCCAAATATATCTAAATACAATCACCACACAAGATCTATGAAACCATATAGAAAACCACAACTTTATTATAGAAACCCTTGAGGTAGGGAAACACCATACAATGGATCCTATTATGGAAGGGATCCTCTCTTGTTCACTTGCCTCTTCGAGGAGGCATCCTCCTATTGAGCTACCACTCCAACTACAATACTTCTCTTCATGTTTCATTACATTGCTTTAACCCCTTTATATAGTGCAACCATCACCTAAGAACATTCTAGAGGAGGAATCTTCTAGAAGTAGAACCTTCTAAGAAGTTCTCTTACATTTATTATATCTAATTACCATAGTGGGCCTTATTTAATAATATAGTGGACCTAGTCTACCTTACATTGAATGACCTCCACTATTATCACTATGGGCCCTCTGGGCCCCCCCACTACTTCTCTAGCTACCTTACATTCCATCCCCCTTATGAAAGCATTGTCCTCAACGCTTTATGTACAACCATATACCAGGGTCCCATGGATAATTGTGGACCAT
>JASDQU010752615.1:0-28008 GCA_032191745.1 Picea mariana | reverse complement strand
TGCAGGTTAAGGGAGAAGCAATAGAGGAGCATATCAGTGATAAAGAGGCTTCATATCAGAGGCATATATCAACAACATATTAGTGTTGTATATCAACAATAGAGGAAACATATCAGAGGTGTATTTCAGAAAGGTCTCTTAGGTATTTGTCAGGTCAA
The DNA here is from genome assembly GCA_032191745.1 of Picea mariana. Lineage (NCBI taxonomy): Eukaryota > Viridiplantae > Streptophyta > Pinopsida > Pinales > Pinaceae > Picea > Picea mariana. Next base: position 27,850 of record JASDQU010752615.1, on the reverse strand, counting down.
AGTCATATTGTAAAGCTCTTTAAGAGCATAACATTCATGGTGGATATTTGTAAGTGATCTTACATTATTAATGCATTAAAGGAATATCATTTGCTGGGGTTTTTTTCCCTGTACAGGGTTTCCCCAGGGTATATGTGTTTTTGATGTGCATGCTTACTTATCTACATAGTTATTGCTATTCAGTTATGATTTGGTATTGTTGAAGTGTATTAAGATGGAATCAAAGTGTTGAAGAAAATAAAAGAATTAATACGCATAATAAATCAAGCTCATAATTTAACAAAGAAGACCAAGATAGATGCTTTGTTCAACTCTGGTTCATAGGATAATCTCATAGTAGTGGATCTAGTCAACAATATTGGATTGGAGTTTCACAATCATCCTATCCCCTATCCATTGGGTTGGGTAAACAAGGATGCAGATATAAAGGTAATGAAAAAGTGTAAGATTATATTTGTTGTAAGTGCTGATTTTATTGATGAACTAGAATTGTATGTAGTACCCCTTGATGTATGTGGAGTAGTGTTTGGAATCCCTTACATGTATATGAGGGATGCAATATTTGTGTGAAGAGTCAACCAATACCTATTGATCAAGGATGGGAAGTCCTACATCATCAACGCACATAAAGGCAACTCAAATATCTCATTGGTAAGTGCCAACCAAGACATGAATACGATTAGTTATAGTAAGAAATACGTTTTACTTTTCTTAAGAGAAAATCAATCTGATGATGAGTCAATGAGAGTGAAGGCGTTCCCGGAGGGGTGTACTAAAGAGTAGAAACATCAAATGGAGGAGTTTCTATAGGAATACAGAGGAGTGTTCTAGGATATTAAAGGGATACCACCTAAGAGGGAAGTGGAGCACGAGATACAATTATTGCTAGACTCCCCATTGTCAAATATTGAGTTGTATAGACAGTCTGTTCTGGAAGAAAATGAAGTGAAGAAGCAATTACAACAATGCTCTTTCAAGATGAAAAAAAAGATCAGTCAACAACCAGTGCTCATACTACCAAACTTGCATACACACTTCAAAGTGGAGACAGATACAAGTTGGTATTCCATGGGAGTGATACTGATGTAGGGAGGAAGGCACACATGTTATCATTCTGAAGTATTTCATGGGGTGGTTCTCAACTACCATACCTGCGACAAGGATATCTATGCCTTGGTACAATCTAACAAAAAGTGGAATCACTATATGATGGGAAAGGAGACCATCATCCACACAGATCACCAACTACTACAGTGTTTGCAGGCCCAGAGTAAGCTACAACAAACCAGGAATTACAAGTGGATAAGTTTTTTACAACAATTTCATTTTGTCATAAAGTATATGAAGGGTAGCACAAATAAGTTGGAAGACATGCTTTCACGACCAACTACATCCAAGATTACAGCTTTTGGAACTATGTTGCACATGGAGCCTTTTACCCATGATGCATATAAAGAGGCATACATAGAAAATGAGGAATTAAAGGAGGTGTTTCAACAACTACATTGCCAAATTCATGTAGAAGAAGGTGATGGAAAGGCTAACTATCATTTCCAGAATGGATTACTCTATAAGCTCTATGTTCCTAAAGGTGAATGATTGCAGCTTATCAGAGAGGCTCACACCTCCAAGGTTGCATGACATTTTGGTGTTAGAAGACCATTTCTAACTTACAAAGGTATGTGTATTGGTCCAAAATGAAATAATATGTAACATGGTATCTTGGAGGATGTATACTTTGTTGTACCGGAAATCGTAACAACAAGAAGCAAGGTCTATACCATCCCTTACTTGTAGCCACTCGACCTTGGGAAAGCATTTCCATGGATTTTGTGGGAGATTTACCAACAACTAGAAAGGGACATGAATATCTATTTGTGGTAGTTGACAGGTTCAACAGAATGTTCATTCTCATGCCTTGTAAAAACACCATCAATGGACAAGAAGAAACAAATATTTTCATTGAACATGTTTGGGTGCACTTTGGGATACCAAGGAGTATCATCTAAGATAGGGAGACCATATTTCTCAATGCATTTTGGACTACATTGTGGGAGAATATGGACACTAAGTTGAAGAGGTATACAACATTATGTTAGCACTAGAAGTCACCTCCTGACGGCAGGGGAGGTAATCCCAGTACCCATCAGTTTATACAGTAAATGTAAATGAATTTTAAGGGGGTCAAATGGATAGGGATCAAGATAATAACATTCCAACTCATAAAATATGGGATGGAATGCACAAGCAATTGAGGTATTGTATCAACTTCAGTCAGTACGTTAGAGTAAAGGTGAATAGGAGGAAGACTTTGGTGAGAAAGTGTAGAGGTCTGCTATGGACATCAGGTCTTCCAACAGCCTACGGAGGAAAAAACTCAAACACAAGATCCTCTTGAATTCAAATTTTCAAGGAAACTGGAAGACATTATAACAACACTATAATCAAACATTCATCATAATACAGTTACAACAATCCATGTGAATCAATCAATCATGAAATCTCTCAGTATCAGAGGTAAATAAGTGGAAGAAGAAAAATGACTTAGATTAATCAAGAAGTCTAAAAAAAAAATACATAACCAGAGAACCAGTGTTCTTCATCAAAAGTTTACAATACAGGAGAATTTCTCAACCATCGACCATTACCAAATATCAAAATTGCATACATATACTAAGAATTGTTGCAACCACCAGGAACGTGATCAGGCCCCTGCATTCAAATTTTCCAGTCGACCCTCGCTCTATTAGAATGTGCATTCCTTCCTTTGTCAGACGTAAACTCAAATCAATACGGGTTTTGCAAGAAAATCCATCTGCAGGGAACTTTGGGCTAACAATCTGCCTCCACGGGCATGCCTTCCATGATTTCGATTTATGAGGTGATACAAGGTTTCAACCACCACCCCTCCTCTTTATTAACTTCTTCATTAGGATTAAGATGAGGCTTTGAACGTTATGGAAGCTTCCATGGGATGTTGGTGGTTCTTTACGTCAACGTAGTGCCCTGAAACCATGATGATCTCATTTTCTATTATCATGAAGGTATTTGGCCTTGGAGCAACTCTCGTGAAAATTGCACCTTCCTTTGTGCTTCCAAGGCTTCAGGTGCCAGCTTCTTCTCCACTGCACATTCTTGCATGTGACCTCGGGCCACGACCCGACGCTTATCGCCATAAGAACTTCGGGACTTCATCTTTCAGGGATCCTCATATCACTTGACCACAACACCCCCGATTCCCGATTTGATGAAAACACCTAACTCAAATCAACAGTCGGATATGATTTCCATCCGATGGCCGAGGCTTATTGCTGAAAACCCCAAACTATCAACTTCATGTGATGGGTGCTCAATTTCCTTTATGGACTCGCTTCAATATGAATTTGGGCTATGACCCTAGGCCCACTCTCGAGCGCTTCGCGAGTTCACGCTGCGTGAACTTGCATTCTACTCAATTCTCAAAACTCTGATTCGTGAGACCGTGAACCTGTTGATCCAGCGCCACGCATCCCTCTGAATTTAATGGTCTATATCTGTTTCGGGTTTCGACCATCGAGGATTTTTCTCTTGCCTCATTTCAAAACTCCTGATAGTCTTTTCCGCGAAACCTTGGATTGATTTCCACCTTTATCCTCAATATCTATGACCCAGATTAAATCTTTGCTTGAGCTTTGATTTTAGGCCTCTAACCTAACACTAAACTTCGAGAAACTTTCAGATCCTGAATATCCACAAACCACTGATCTGATTTTCCTGATGGATCTCCGTCGTTGGAAAATAAGCTTGTCTACTTGCTTGTATTTTAAGCTCGAAAATGAATTCTGTGAAAGATGCGATTTGTGTTCAAGGTTGATACCCATGCAAGCAAAGGACTGGTTTTCCCTATGAACTTTTGACAACTTTATGTGACAACATTTGGCTCCACAAGGGATGGAATGCTCCCTACTCCCTGCCAAGAACATGCAGTTCCAGTCACCTTATGCATTGGGTTATGGATTCAAGCTCAAAACATTTCAACGAAGGCCAACATGTACACTATTCTACCTATAAAAAGGAAAACAAACACACATGCTCCAAAAAGAGCTTATTTATGTACAAAACCTAAACTAACTGATTTTTACAATGGGATAGGTGAAGGCAAGCTTCCACCATAGCCATTCAAACTGTTTGAAAACTGAATCCTTCGCTTCACTGCAAATGATCCATAAGAAATAAGGAAAGTGTGATAGATGGCTAGTTTCATTCTTATGATCACCCATATTACCTTCAAATGATGATAAAAAGATCAAGCCTCCATGCTCCAAATCATTTGAAAAGTGTAACTTTATGTACTCATTGACAGGGTCATGAAACTAAAGGTAACGCATGATTAACTTATGAATGGTTACCTTCACGTTTTCAAAGTTGTTGACAACTCGCTTGATGTCCCCTACATGCACACTTGATTGAAACATAGCCAAAGGCATCTGTGGGTCCAAAAGATGCTTACTGTGAACTGTAGGTACAAGTGGAATAAGGATGGACGTAGATAGCTGCTGATCCACTGATGAATATGGATTTACTTCAGGCTGTTTATAAATGACATCTTCATGTGCCTCAACTAAGGGTTGCTCCTGGTCAAATTTTATTTTTTCCGTGACAAGTCCAACCTCTACATCATCCTTATTGTCTTCATAGTGGTCAAATACAAGATAATCTTGTTGCTCATCATCACTAGGATATTCATCAAAAAGGGGTTGTTCATTGATACATGCTTCAAAGAAAAAATCATCCACAACTTTTCCTTCATATGGACATCAAGAAAAAACTACCTTATGCTCAGAGTTGATATGATACTAACTTTGAATCCTTCCACAAGCTCGAAGGTTCTCCTCCACTTACCCAACATCCATGAATAATTGAGATAAATATGTGGATTTCATTTCTCTCAGGTGAAGGAAAAACTCTGAATGCTAAGCCATGACATAGTACACCATGGCAACGGTCTCTGTGGGTATGATCTCTACAAGCATATTTTGATACACACGGTAAAACCTCCTATTGAAGATGGTCAAGGATTCCTCTTACCCTCTCCTCAAGGCATTAAAATCATCCCAGTACTGATCAAGAGACTGGTTCTCACTCCACCACTTCAAAAATGCATTGCATAATTCAACCCAGGAACCAATGGAGTCAGCTCCCAAACATTTAAACCACACAACAACATCTCCAAACAACGAATTTGAGAACAATTTCATGGAAACATCATCATGAGAAATCAAAAATTGACCAACAAAGTTCTCAAAGGCCTCCACATGCCTCTCAGCTATAACATGATCTTCCTCAGAAAAATGAGGAAGATATTTAAAGAAATCAGGAGGATAAGGATGAAGATGATATGAAAGGTTTAAAGGTTTAAACAAGATGTCTTTGATTCTAGTTTGAAAACTAGTGGGATGAATATAAGGCTTATCACACTGATGGAAAGGCACAATAGTAACAACAGGATGAGATGAGATTTGAGGAGGTTGCGGATTAGTTTCAACCTCCTCAGGGATGCAAGGGTGATTGAATCCAAGAGGGATCTCAGTATGAAGTTTATCCATATGAATAGGCTGATTTGAGGATATAGGATCAACATCTACACCACAGGAAGAAAGTATCGATTATTCCTCCAAGGATGGATATATAAAGGAGGGTTGGTGATCAACTGAATAAACAAAGCAAAATATGATCCTTTTAATATGTGAAGGGAAAAACAAAAATGAGTTGATAAAAAATAACAAGAGTTCATGCAGAAATCTCATAAGCTGGTACCTAGTCATTCCTTTCATCTTTCTGTCAATAGGATCTTCCCCATTGGAGTCTCTAATTGTGGAGTTGCTAGGTAGATGATTACAGTCAATTTCTGTATCCCACTCTTATCTACCATCAAGAGCTGGATCTATGCTGTTCTTCCCAGGGAGCTCTTGAATCTGCTCAAATCTGTCCTCGACAACAATGCCATTTATGTTAGCACTAGAAGTTACCTCCTGACTTTAGGGGAGGTAAGCCTAGTACCCACCAGTTTATACAGTAAATGTAAATGAATTTTAAGGGGGTGAAATGGATAGGGCTCGAGATAATAACGTTCCAACTCATAAAATATGGGATGGCATGCACAAACAATTGAGGTCTTGTATCAACTTCAGTCAGTAAGTTAGAGTAAATGTGAATAGGAGGAATACTTTGGTGAGAAATTGTAGAGGTATGCTATGAACATCAGGTCTTCCAGCACCCTAAGGAGGAAAAAACTCAAACACAAGATCCTCTTGAATTCAAATTTTCAACGAATCTGGAAGGCATTATAACAACACTATAATCAAACATTCATCATAATACAGTTACAACAATCCATGTGAATCAGTCAATCATGCACTCTCTCAGTATCAGAGGAAAATAAGATGGAAGAAGAAAGATGAATTAGATTAATCAAGAAGTCTCAAAAACAAATACATAACCAGAGAACCAGTGTTCTTCATCAAAAGTTTACAATACGGGAGCACTTCTCAATCATCGACCATTACAAAATATGAAAACAACATACAAATACTGAGAATTGCTGCAACCACCAAGAGCGTGATCAGGCCCCTGCATTCAAAGTTTCCATTCGGCGCTTGCTCTGTCAGACTGTCTGTGCCTTCCTTTTTTAGACGCAAACTCAAATCAGTATGGGTTTTGCAAGAAAATCCATCCTCAGGGAACTTTGGGTTGACAATCTACCTTCACAGGCAGGCCTTCCATGCTTTCTATTTATGAGGTGATACGAGGTTTCAACCACCACTCTTCCTCTTTATTAACTACTTCATCAGGATTAGGACGAGGCTTTGAACGCTCGGGAAGCTTCCATGGGATGTTGGTGGTTCTTCATGTCAACCTAGCACCCTGAAACCATGATGATCTTATTTTCTACTATCATGAGGTTCTTCAGCCTTGGCGTAGATCTTGTGAAAATTGCACCTTCCTTTGCGCTTCCAAGGCTTCAAGTGCCAAATTCTTCTGCACTGCACATTCTTGCATGTGACCTTGAGGCACGACCTAACGCTTATCCCCACAAGAACTTCAGGACTTTGTCTTTTGGGCATCCTCATATCACTTGACCACAACACCCATGATTCCTGATTTGGCGTAAACGCCCAACTCAAATCAATGGTCGGATATGCTTTCCATTCGACGAATGAGGCTTCTCACTAAAAACCTTGAACTATCAACTTCATGTGATGGGTGCTCAATCTCCTTTATGGAACCGCTTCCATATGACTTTGGGATGTGACCCTGGTCCCACTCTCGAGTGCTTGACGAGTTCATGATGTGTGAACTTGCATTGTGCTCGACTCTCAAAATTCTGATTCACGAGACTGCGAACCTGCTGATCCGTCGCCACACGTCCCTCTAAATTTAACGATCCAAATCTATTTCAGGTTTCGAGCATTGGGGATTTTTACCTTGCCTCATTTCAAAACTAATGATAGTCATTTCCATGAAACCTTGGATTGATTGCCACCTGTCTCCTCAATATCTACGGCTCAGATTAAATCTTTTCTCAACCTTTGATCTCAGGCCTCTGCCCTGACACTAAACTTTGAGCAAATTTCGGATCCTAAATACCCGTGAACTGCCGGTCTGATTTGCCTGATGGATCTCCATCGTTGGAAGATAATATTGTCTTCTTGCTTGTATTTTAAGCTCGAAAAGGACTTCTATGAAAGTTGTGCTTTGTGTTCAAGGCCGATACCCATGCAAGCAAAGCACTGGGTCTCCCTGTGACCTTTTGAAAGCTATATGTGATAACACATTCCATCCACAAATAGATGGTCATATGAAAGTATTCAACATGAATTTGATGCAAATTTTGAGGGGTTACAATCAGAATCATCTAAAGACTTGGGATGAAAATCTGATCTATATACAACACTCTTATAACAAAGCAATCCACACTTCTATTGGTAAGTTATCTTTTGAAGCTTGCTTTGGGTATTTTCCACCTTCACCTATAGATTTTGTATATGAGCAACAAGGAGGAGTGATGGAGGACCTCATAGGAGATGCATTAAAAGTAGATAAATTTGTTGAGAAGATTAAGCAGATCCATTTGCAAGTATAGGAGACACTGAATAAGTCACAAGAAAATTACAAGGATATACATGACCAACACAGTACATAGAAAACATTTAGAGTGGGAGACAAAGTATGGTTACAACTAAATAAGTAAAGGCTACATGGTCCTGATAACAAGATCAAGGCTCTGCGGTATGGTCCTTTTGACTTATTGGAAAAGGTGGGAGATAATTCCTATAGACTTAGTCTACCCCCATACATGCGCATTTACTCAATAGTGAATGTGGAGAATCTCAAACTCTATGACCCTTCCATGTTGGATTAGGAGGAGGAGCAGGTCCTACCATCCATAGAGGAATTAGCACCAGATGCTCAAGTAGAGTTAGTAGAGGACACAGTTTTGTAGAAGTGGTTCATAACTACAAGATAAGGGCATCATGACATTTGGTTTATTGGGTTGAAAGGACAACTTCCCAAAAAATAAAAGTGGTACTCCGGGGAGAAGGTAGATGAAATATTTCCTCACCTCATTCAGTGAACCTTTTGGAGACCAAAAGTCTCACTAAATGGGGAGGTATGATTCCGATTGGATCATTATATTGTTTGTCATCTATCTCGATCTTGTAGGGCCATTTTAGTGGCAGGTCTCAGTTTGGAAAATTGGGGTATGGAACCTTTGGAGGTCATTTTGAGGCATCAAACGATGCAAAAATCATGTCAATTGGAGTTCCTATGCAAAATTTATGCCTCATTCAAGTTGAGCTACCATGTTGGGTGTTGGCACCCAAAGTTTTGGGTTTAGTTTTGTGCGTGTGCACAAACAAAGTTGTGCGCTTTCATTCCATATTTTTGTGCACGCCCAAGGAAATATGTGATGAATGACATAGAGTGCACGTTGGACCAATTTTTTCAGTTGTGTTCCAAGATTAAAGACTACCAAGTGCATGCCGGTCTGGATTTTTTTAGTTGTGTTGAATCTTAGAAGATGTCCGTCGGAATCAAGAAAGGAATCATTAGGAAATATCCCTGAATTATTATTTCCAACAACATACGTGGGCGTGGGGTGGCGAGAGGATGAGCTGTCCAAGAAGTTAATATTTCCATTGATACATGAAGTCTACGTGGAGCGCTGGTAGACACCAGAAGCGTGCGAGGTAGTTTTATCAGAAAAATGAGTGGAGGAGAACATGAAGTGAAAGTGATCCCCAACGGAAAGCTATAAAAGGAAGCTCTAATATCATAAATAGGGATAGTGGTTAGACTACTTAGAGTTGAGGAAAGGAGATTCATTGAGTCTTCAGTATCGAGATCGCTTTGATCTTGTTGTAATACCATAATATTATAAGTATATTTACATGTATGTGTATGTCTAAGTGTTAATAAAAGATGCATTATGCAACATGTTTTAATTCTTGTTGATGTTTTGGTAGTTGCATGAGGTATTAACCTCCAAGTGTAAACTTTGTACTTAGAATAGAATATTCATGAAGTAGGAGAACCATTAAATAGATGTGTGAAAAACCTAAAAGAGAAGTGATCCCAAGGAGAATAATAATAAAGAAATAGAATGTAATATTCCAGATATTAAAAGTATGTAGAACAGAAATAAATAGCTAGAAATGGCAGATGAACAACAATATAACCATAACAACACCACAATAATACCAAAATGATACCAGAATAACACCAGAATGAGCACTTTGATTACTGAGAGCAATTTTCAATTGCCTCTTTGAGGGGAAAATCTCCAACAGAGCAAATCTCTTTTACAATAATATCCAAGACAAAAGTTCTCATACCCTCGACTCTTATTTATACTAAATATGTCTATCAAAATAACCATCTAGAGGAAGATTCTTCTAGAAGCAGAAGCTTCTATTAGGTATTTTTACATTGGACTTATTCTTCCTTATTGCTAGGCCTTATTAATATTGACCTTTATTACATGGAAATATATTATTATACCTACGTGGGGGGTTAGGTCCCTAACATTCCATCCCCCTTAAAAAAAACCTTGTCCTCAAGGCTTGAGATGGGGAAATTGCTGCTGAATGGTAGTTGGTTCCCAAGTGGCATTTGCTGGAGTTGTATCTTTCCACTGAACTAACACTTCCTTGATGGTTCGCTGACGCAGACGACACTCACACTGGTCCAAAACTACTTGTTTTTGTAGCCAAATGGAGCCTTATTCATATAGCTCGGAAAGGGTGGTTTGGGTTTGGAACTTAGTTCCAATCACCTTCTTTAAGCAGGAAACATGAAAAACATGATGGATCTTAGAACTACTGGGAAAATCTAACTGATAGGCCACCTATCCCACATGCTTGAGAACCATATAAGGAACATAAAATTTGGGCGGTAGTTTCTGACACTGGTCAGCCTTGAGAGAATTTTTCTTGTAAAGTTGCAATCGAATAAACACGTGACCCCCTTCTACAAATTGATGTTTGGAGGGACCTTGATCTGCTTGTTTCTTCATTCGATTCTGGTCCATGGCCAAATTCTCTTTAAGGGTACAGAGAATAGCCTCTCGAAATGTAAGTGTTTGTTCAACCACCTGGACCTTCGAGACACCTTGAAATATGAGATAACTAAAGGTGGATTTTGTCCATATACCGCTTCAAAAGGAGTCATGTGGGTAGATGTATGGTACGAAGTGTTGTACCATCATTCAACTAGCGGTAACCACTGATCCCACTGATGCTTCCTTTCCGATGTAAAACACCTCAAATATGTTTCCAAACATTTGTTGACTACTTCAGTTTGGCCATTAGTCTGGGGATGATAAGTTGTGTTGAGATGAAATTGGGTTCCTTATAGCTTGAACAGTTCTTTCCAAAAATTGTTGATGAAAGTTGGGTCATGATTAGAAACAATAGGATGCAACATGCCATGAAGCTTGAAGACCTGATCCATGAAAAGTTGAGCCACAGTGGATGATGTAAATGGGTGTTAAAGAGCACAGAAATGAGCATAATTGGAAAGACGATCAACTACCACCATAATGAATGATTTATTACCCAATTTAGGTAAGCCTATAATAAAATCTATAGATATATCCCGCCAAATAGCAAGTGGAATCAGAAGCGATTGGAGTGTTCCCAGAGATTTGACTGTTTCACCCTTGTTGCATTGACACACATCACATTCAGCCACAAAATTATGAACGTCCGGTTTCATACCATCCCAGAAAAAAGAATGTTTGACTCAATCATAGGTTTTGGTAAACTTGGAGTGCCCATCTGTAGGTGTAGCATGAATCTTAGAAAGTACTGCGGATTTAATTTTTGACTCCTTACTTAAATAAAAACAACCTTTGTATCGAAGCTCCTCATTGAGCCAAGAGTACCTTGGGGAAACTAGAGAATTGGACTGCAATTTTTGTATCAGATGCAAACTTTTGGGATCATGTAGCCATTCCTAGAGAACAACTTGGAGTCAATCTGGGAAAATGAAGGAGAGAGAAAAAAGGGACCCTTCATCTTCATATTTTCGAGAAAGTGCATCAGCAACCACAATGTCTTTTCCTTTCTTGTAAATGATCTCATAATCATATCCAAAGAGATTAGTCAACCATTTTTGTTGCTAAGGGGAGGAAAGGCATTGTTCCAGAAAATACTTAAGGATTTGATGATCTATCTTAATTTGGAAGTGTTCCCCCAATAGATAAGGGTGCCAAAGATCCACAGCATGCAGAATAACCACATTTCATTTTCATAGATTGATTTGCCCAAATTTCTCTCAGACGGTTGTTTGCTGGTAAAGGCCAAAGGTTGACCCTCTTGCATAAGGATAGTGCCAATTCCTTTCCTGAAAGAATCACATTCCAGAACAAATGTCTTTGTGAAATCAGGAAGGGCCAGGACTGGAGTGGTGCACATGTCCATCTTCAAGGTTTGAAAATCCTGATCAGCTGCTGGAGTCCAAGTGGAATAATTCTTTTTAAGGAGTGCAGTGAGAGGTGATGCAATATTTCCATAATTATTAACAAACTTTCGATAATAACTTGGTAAACCCAGAAATCCCCTCAAACTTTTGAGAGTCTTTGGGTGAGGCCAATCTTGCATAACTTCAATGTTTTTAGGAACCACCTTGACGTCGACCTTGCCCACAATATGACCCAAGTACTCTACTTCTGAGGCACCAAAAGCACATTTAGATTATTTGAGGAAAATTTGGTGCTGAGAGAGTATATGGAGAACTCTATCCACATGAGCAAGATGGTTTTTACAGGTTTTTCTATAGATGAGGATATCATCAAAGAAAAATAACACAAAATGATGTAGAAAAGGACAGAAGACATGATTCATGAGGCTTTGGAAAGTGGAGGGAGAATTACACAAGCCAAAGGGCATGACCAAAAACTCATAGTGGCCTCATGATTTCTAAAGGAAGTATTACGAATGTCTTCTTGTTTCATACGGATCTGGTGGTAGCACGAACAAAGATCAAATTTAGTAAAGAACTGGGCGCCACTCAATTCATCCAAGAGGTCATCAATCATAGGAATGGGAAATTTGTCTTTAATGGCGAATTCGTTGAGGGCATGGAAGTCAGAACACATGCACCAATAAACTTATTTCTTAAGGACCATGACCATGGGAGAAGAGTAGGGGCTTGTACTAGGGTGGATAACAACTGCATTAAGCAGTTCTTGAACCATTTTCTCAATTTCATTTTTTTGGGAAAAGGGGTGGCGATAGGGGAGGATATTGGGAGGAAGGCTTCCTAGGACAAGGGGAATGGAATGATAATGAACACCATAGGAAGGAGGGAGTCCCTGAGGAGTGGAAAAAACCACTTGATGTTTAGAGAGGATGGATTGGAGGTCTTGAGGCACATAGGGTGTCTCAATGGCTTGGATGGCATGGAGTTGGGAAATAATTCCCACATTACCTTTTTTGAGTAGTGTTTCCATGCGATGGGAGATAATGATCTCCAGGGAACCGATGGTGATGCTTGGAACTTATATTGTTGGCCCTCTTGGTCAAATTGCATGGTTAATTCCTTAAAATCCATGAGAATGGGACCCAAATTCCTTAGACATTATGCACCCAACACAATGTCACAACCACCCATGTCGATAAAAAACATATGAGATTTCAGATGGTAGTCACCAATTTGGAGATGCCCATTTTAAAAATGCCCTCCACATTTCATGGACCCACCATTGGAAATCATGATTTGGAAATTATTGACTGAACGGATATAGCAATTATTTTATTTGGCAATGCAATGATGAATAAAATTATGGGTGCTCCCACTATCAACAAGAATGATGACCTTCCTATGCTTGATGTAACCAATTAGCTTGATGGTTCGGGGAGCAGAGAAGCCAGTGAGAGCATTTAGGTAAACGACCGGTTCTACTTCAGGAGGGTATGAGGGAGGGGTTATGTCAGGGGTTATGTCTATTTAGGTGAAATAGACATAAGAGGAGCCTGAACATCCTCTTCTAAAACATCCTCCGAGATGGCCATAAAAATATTGTGTTCCTTACACTAGTGTCCTAGGAAATATTTTTCATCACAATTATAATAAAGGCCTTTGAGTTGGCTTTCAACCATTTCGACCTTGGTCAATTTTTGGATCTTTAGTGGAGTAGAAGGAGGAGTGAGAGTGAATAGTTTAGTGCTAGGAATAAAGGAGGGTTTGCAGTTTTGAGAAGAGACAACCTGTTGTGCTTCCTTAGCTATTTTAGTAGCGTCCACCCAACTATGAGGCTGAGCCATGAGGACATGAGAATGAATCTCATCCTTGAGGCCACTGATAAAACATTCTCGGAAAAAAGCATCAGACATGCCCTATGTCTGAAAATCCAGTCACTCAAAAGTAGCTATAAAGTATTCCACTGTGCCAGATTGTTTCAACTTTGTCAAACGACCTAAATGGTTGGTGTCAGTGTAAAATCGTTCATAAATATCTTCCACAAAGTGTGTCCAAGACACATACCCTTGGCGAGCAATTTTTCTCCATTGCCACCATTTCCAACGTTCTTGATATAGATGGAGAACACCATACTGGAGTTTGGCCAACTCAGCTGTAATTCCATACAAAGAAAAATAATGTTCCATTTGAGCTACCCAACCAATGGGATCCAATCCATCAAATTTGGTCACATCCACACGTGGAAGGCACAGGTCATGCTGAAAGTGATGGGGCTGAAAATTATGGGAATGAGAGGAAGTTTCAATTTTGGTATGCAAAGGTGGGTCAGATAAGGGAAGATCTATAGGGATATACAACTTGGCACAGATCGTCATAGCGACAGATTCAAGATGGGTAGTAATGTCTTGTTTGAGCTCATGATTGAGTTTCGTGATTGAGGCAATGATGGAGGAATTCATATTTTGATTGATGGTGGCAATATTGGCATAGATATGTTGCACTTCTTGTTGGGTTTCTGTGAAATTAGAGTGCAAGGTAGTGAAGCAAGCTTCCACGTCTTGGCTACAAGTATGGGCCATGATAACGAGGGAACACGAAAATGGGGGCGGGTGGGACCACACATAAAATGGGTTATGGGTGAAGTGTATCACAACGATTAGGGCGAAGAGTTGAATCCAATGGGGTAAAGCCCAAATAAGAGTGTTGGAAGGGGGTTGGATCCACAAAAAACATTTTTTTTCTTCTGAAAAATGATAGGTATGACTGCGATAAGGGCGAAGAGATAAATCCAATGGAATAGGTCTCAAATAATGGTACCAACAGGATCTGATCTTAAGAATACTACAGTGAAATGTGTAGTAATTTTGCAACTCGAATGTAGGAGACATAGTTGCACCGCAATAGATCTTGTATGTTCTATTTTTGTTTCTGTTTTCATCCCAAGGGTTAGGTATTAAAGGGTTCTACAGACAAGGGTTTTCCCTATGCTATAGCTCTCTGATATACGTGCAGGTTCCAACAGTAGTACTCAGCCCAATATCTTAGGGCACCAACTAAGGAGGATAGACTGTGCCCTTAGCCATACTACCCGACTACCCAGGTACCAGAGAGTATCTTCCCGAGTGTTGTTCTCAGTGGCATTGTAATAGTGGCATTATAATAGTCAAGCGACGGATCAGTTTATCTATGGAGGGCTTCAAGAGATATAGGCCAATCTGTATACAGGTGTTTTCTTATGCACTACCACTCAAAGGGGTACCGACAGGGATTACAAGGGTGGCCAACAGATGTGTGCTTAAGTACCACTTGTATTTCCTGCATGTATGAATCCCCGACCATGGGTTTATGTGCATAATGACAGATCTCTGTAGCTTAAAGACGTCATAATACATCTCTACCCTGAAAAAAAAAATTAACCCACAATTTTATGCCGAGGAAGGTTCTCTGATAACACTTATAATATTCCAGATATAAAAAGTATGCAGAACAGAAATAAATAGCTAGAAATGGGAGATGAACAACAATATAACCATAACAAAACAACAATAATACCAAAATGATACTAGAATAATATGAGAAAGAGCAATTTTATTACTGAGAGCAATGTTCACTTGCCTCTTTGAGGGGGAAACCTCCAACAGAGTAGAGATCTTTTACAATAATATCCAAGACAAAAGTTCTCATACGCTCGACTCCTATTTATACTAAAGATGTCTATCAAAAGAACCATCTAGAGGAAGATCCTTCTAGAAGTGAAATCTTCTATTAGGTCTTCTTACATTGGACTTATTCTTCCTTATTTCTAGGCCTTATTAATATTGACCTTTATTACATGGAAATGTATTATTCTACCTACGTGAGGGGTTAGGTCCCTAACATGGAAAACCCCAGAAAGAGAAGTCGGCCCTACCAGAAAAAAGTCAAAGTAAATTATATTTTCCAGAAAAGACAGGTCGACCCTATGGGAAACATTCACTGGAAGAATAAGTATAAATAAGGTAACTCCTTAGCTAATTTACACACTCACACACTCTCACTCAGCAGAAGGAGGGAACACGTTTGAGGAGAAACAACTGTAGTTGCAGAAAAAGGAGGCGCAAGTCTGGAGACAGTGGTGCAACAATTTCCATGGTGTAATCTCAGTCTTTTTGATATCTCTCTTGTGTGCATCTCTTGGTAAAGGTATGATTCTATTAGTATGGTATCTCTCTTGTGTGCTTCTCTTGGTAAAGGTATGCTTATATTAGTATGCTTCTCTTGTGTTGTTGCAACAATGGTGTTTTTGGTTAGGTTTTATCTGTTAGTTCTAGTGTGGACTTGCCACAATCATTTTATCTAATAAAAGGTTAGTGTGCTCGGGGGTGAATATGTGAATGCATATGGTTGGGTGACAATGATGTGATGTTGTATAAGGTTAAACGAGCATACCAAAATTTTAATATGGAATGAGAGTTGGTTTCCTTCATAACACTCTAACCATTGGAAGGAAGATACTACATTTCTTCCTTTGTCAAGCTCATTGAGCACTTACTAAACCCACTAAGAAGGTCACCTAAGTAGGGCACATATTTCCCCCAGATCAGATATCCAAAATTATGAAATTAAAATATTAGGGTTTCCTCATAAAACCCTAGGTTTACAGTGCCAGTTGCAGTTGCAGTGCCATTTTCTACATGCCAGTTGCAACACCAGTTGCTTCATGTCAATTGTAGTTTATGTTGCAGCATCAGTTGCAACACCAGTTGCAATACCAGTTGCAGTTCCTCTGGACTAGTGAAGTTTTTGTGAAATGTTGGGCCTAATTTTTGGTTGTCCTAGTGTGCCTTACTCTATCACATCTCTAGCTACCCTCAAATTGCAAGTTGGAGGAATTTGAAATTTTTGGGTTCATCTTTGCTTGTCGTTGCTTACAGATGGTGCCATTGTTTTCCATTGCTACCAGAGGTATGTACTTGTATATGTTTAAACTGTATTACTATCTTGAGGGTGTTTTCAGGAGAAGGGATATTTTTTCCTAGCAACAATCGTATATCTAGATGGATCTCAGATCCAACACATTCAAAGGAACAACACACTCCAGGTTTGATTGTTTTGATATGCCTCTAGTTGTTATGAGATTATTGTGATCTTACGAACATCTATTTGTATTTTGATATATTGAAGTTATGATTATCGTAATAACCTCTGGTCAAAGTTAAAGTTATAAGATGACTTTAGTCAAAGTATTAGATTGATTAAGGTTGATATTTTAGAGTTTATTTGCATTATATTCCCTAACTCAGATTTCTGTCAAGAAAGAAAATTTTCTTAGTACAGGGGACATGTTGGAGAGAAAACTTGTAGTATTGAATGAAGGTGACTTAGAAGAAAAGAAAAAACACTCATTCTTGGAGATAAGACTCCATGTTCCAGGTTTGATTGATTAAATTGATAAGTTTCCAACTTGCACATATCAAGTTTGATAATTGCTACATTACAAATAAACATTATAGTTGTGATAGAAATTCTTGAAAGGTTCTATTACTGCTAGGTACAATGAATACTTGGTAGCATGTCAGTACTATTGATATAAATGCTTATTTTATTTCTTGCAAGATGAACTGACATATCCTCTAGGAGATATTTCTTATTTTTCTTCTAGGCAGGTCACCTTGGTAATCTTATGATGATTACCATGAAATTATTTTATTCTTGTTAACATAGATATGTTCTTATGAAAATGTTATTATATTGGAAACACGTTTTCTCTTGTTGCTCTTGTCTCAAGAAGGTTACCATGGAGGAATGATTGGTCACGACACTAGAATAGTGTTGTTCCTATTTATTATTATTTCATTTTTATTGTGGATCTTGTTCCAGGCAGGTTACAAGTGATATCTCCGGGAAGGAGCTGCTATGATGATTTTTCTCGTTATTGTTTTTATTATTATTATAAGAATATTATTCTTGTTTATTTTTTCCCTTGTTGTTGGTCTTGTTCTAGGAAGGTCATAGGTGATAACTATGAGGAGCCCTATAGTGAAAGTTGCAGGAGGCAACATATTAGATAGTCTCTAGTTGGAGACATGGATCAAACTATCCAGATAAAAATTTGTATACAGGACTGCATACATCCATGTACTCAAGAAAAAGAGGACAAAGTTAAAACCTTCTGGAAAGAAGGGTAATTTTGAGAGATACATAGTATCTCATATGGTGATTGATTGTAAGGAGCAGAAGGATCCAAAGATGACCTGACATATCCATTTAGTGTAGAGTTAGTAGAGCCAGAAGGGCCTACCCATAATCATTGCAGTAACAGGAAGAGACCAGCATGGTCACATGACATGTTTTACGATGCAGATGACCAAATCAAGTAATAGCTCAGAAGGAGATATAATTAAGGAGAAGTCAGCCATCACGATCCAGTAGGGAGGAGTAGCCTCCCTTGGACCATTCATAGGAGATTAAACTTTAGAAGAGATCATCACATATAGAGGGAGAATATGGCTCCAAATATTATATAGACTCAGAGGGATTCAAGCTTCAGAGGGAGCATGGAGACTCAAAGTGAGCCTAATATTAGAGAGAGTTAGTGGCTTAAAGAATTTTCCTCCTCAGATTCAGATAGGAGAGAGAGAGAGAGACGTCTTCTAGGACTAACAAATAGGTGCCATGAGTGAGGACACTAGATTGAAGCTTTAGAGGCTTCGAGGAGATATGAGTCCTCCTAAGAAGATTCCCTTATTTCAGTGAAAGAGGAGAAATACAGTTAGAAGGAATGGGATATGGATTTTTCCTTGGTTCCGAGACCATAACAGAAGTCAATGGTGACTTCCAAGTTGATCTAAAATATCAAGCATGTTGTAGATAACAGTACATAGATGTACAAATATTGATTTGTGTCCAAAATATTCTCCCAGCAAGAGGAGAATATTATGGTGAGACACTTGCTCCAGTAGCTAGAAGAAGTGTACATAGATCAGTCACAAGATACATGAGAAGGAGTCTCATGTATGTAGATTGAAGAAATATTTGTACGAGCTTAAGTAGGCACCCAAGGCAAGATATGCCAGATAGTTATTTTGATGAGCATGGGATTGGTTTCCTACACCGATGGTGACGAATATGAATCTATTGAGTGATACATCTTTAGAGACAGTGGATGCCACCATGTATAGATAGATGATTGGTTTTTTGATTTACTTAAATGAACAGAAGGCCATATATATGTTTTGCGGTGAACACATTGTTTCAATGTATGGTTGAACCTAGAGGTGTTCATTTGATTGAAACAAAACATGTGATGAGGTACTTTAAATGTACAATTGACTATGGAATCAGATATGTTTTGGATTGTGAGATAATCTTGCAAGGCTATACTGATTCAGATTAGGCTGGTAGTTTAGTAGACTAGAAGATTACATCTAGATGTTGCTTCAGTTTGGTATCATCTATGATCTCATGGTTTAGTAGGAAGCAAACTAGTGTGGTGCTCAGTATGGCTAAAGCATAGTATATAACAGTGTGTTCATCTAACAACGAAGCAGTATGGATTCAGAAGATGCTTGAAGGATTGTTTAATATCGATATAGAGATGATTTGTATATGGTGCAATAACCAGAGTCGTGTGAAGTTGTTGGAGAACCCAGTGTTTCATGACAAGTCAAAGCATATCGAGATCATGTACCATTATATCAGAGATATGGTGTATAAGGGAGGAGAGAATCTCTAGTATGGCGCTATAGATGAGAAAATAGCAGACATGTTGACCAAGCCTCTATCAAGGGTGAAGTTTGTGTACTTCAGGGACAAGCTTGGTGTGGTCCATAAGGAATTCACTAGTAAGAGGGAGTGATGAGTTATATATGTGACTCCAAATAGAAACATGGTATAGTGTGAACAACATGATTTTCATGCCCAAGAAATGGTTGTGGAACTAGTCAGGATGAAGTGTACACAAATCCTTCGGGGAGAGCATGTTTTCTTAGCTGTGGAGGCCCAAACGGTTTATGTGGTTAGAGGCTTCATGAAGATCCTTCAGGGAGGACATGCCTCCGAGACAACTAGAGGGTCAATCTAGTGTGTTGGATATCTACTACTTTGGTGAAATAGTTTGGTACATAGGTCTTTTATTCTAGTGAAATAGTCTGGTACACATAGCGATTCTAGTGAAATAGTCTGGTACATTGAGATATTACTACTCTAACGAAATATTCTAGTACGCATAGCTACTCTAGTGAAATAGTTTGGTATGTTGATATATTGCTACTCTAGTGAAATATTCTAGTATGCATAGCTACTCCAGTGAAATAGTCTGGTACATTGAGATATTTCTACTCTAGTGAAATAGTCTGGTACACATGTTACTAGTTATGTATGAAATAGATGCCATATTCTAAGTGAGATAGCGAGTTACTAGTTCTTTATGAACTAGATGCCAAATTCTGTGTGAGATGGAGAGTTACTAGTTTTGTGTGAACTAGATGCCAAATTCTATGTGAGTTGGCGATGTTACTAGTTCTTTATGAATTAGATATTAGATTTTGTGTGAGCTGGTGAGTTGCAGTTTCCCAGAATCCTTTTGGATTGGGTAGTAGCGTAGTTATGTGTAAACTGGCTCAACTGCATATTCCAAAGCTTGTGCGGCTATGATGGTGATACTTGTGACATGATCTGTTTTATCATGAGATAGATTGTGTGGCTATGCTACTGTTGAGGGGTCTAAGATCCATTTAACTCAACAATAGGAACCAAACCCACCTTAGAGGCCCAATTAGAGTTTGCAGTGTTTTATGGGTGGAATGGTTCTCCAGATATTTCAATTTAGCCAATTTATCGATGGGATTTACTTAGTGATTGGAAGAATATCTTTCCGTGAAAGCTCCTCCTTCAGATTAAACGTTCTCTTTTTGTATTTTCTTTTATTATATGAGTCTGATAAAGTAAGGTGTGATGGGATAACCCTCATTCTCTAGCATACAAATAATGATATTCACACCTATCACAAGTCTAGTAATAAAACGTTAACTCACTGGTATTTCAACACTGACTGAGATACAATTATGGAAAGAAAATACGCATGCAATAAGATAAGTGCAAGAAAAATAGTTTCCTTAGTTCTATCATCAATCACATATTAACACAATGGTTTTCTTTTCATCATTTAGAAGAAAAGAACTGTTAAAGTATTGAAAAAGATAACTTATCAATAGATTCAAAAACTCTTACTCATTACAGAATCAAATACTGAATTAAAAGATGGAATTATTTCCTCCTCAATCCAATCACATAACACCTTTGATGAAAAACAAAATTTGTCTCTGGCTCTAAATAGAACTTCTTAATTAAATTTGGTCAGAAATAATTATTTACAATTCTAAAAAGAGGGTCCTTACCCAAAACCATTGACCTTTCCCAAAAGGTCGATCCTCTTATTTATAAAGAATCACTAACCTAAAATAGATGCTAAAATGTTTTGTTAAGTAAAACAAAAGAGTGACACATGTCACTTGATCTCTTTGTTCTCTTGAGATCATCTAGTGGTTCTACTAGAGTGGATGAATCTTCTCGTATTCTGACCACTTGACGAAAATATCCTTGCATGTGTTAGCATACGTGAATCTGTGATGGTCCATCGGGGCTGAAAGGGTTTCCTTCATCTCTATTTCTCATTCTCTATATTTGATCACTTTGGCACTTAAACATTGCAGAACTGCATGAGCCTTGATCGGATGTTCCATAAACTTTTGTACCTAACTCGATGTCATGCTCGCCACCTGTGTGATCTCTACTTCCCACAATGATCCTTGTTTTTCATGTCATGCAAGTCGACAAAGTCTTGGTATCTCTCGTTGAGGTTCCTAGGCCATACTTACCCACTATTTGGATGCCTTCCTGATTCAGGAGATGTTACTATCCATCAGCACTCAGATTCCATGCTCCTCTGTGTCTCGGACCTTCTATACTACGCTGATATAATCGATTCGTTATACAGCCTGGTATGCCTTTTCATACCATCTCTCCACATATTTACAGGTTGTCAGTGGCATGAGAGTGTCTTTTTGAAAATTGGCTACACGTGCAGTGAAGAGATGTCTTTCTCTCGTGAATTCTGCATATGCATCTCAGAATTCACTCTTCAGAAAAATTGTTTCTTGCGTTGAGTCTTGGTAATATTTATGCAGCTGATGCAGATGGTATAGCTCCTTCTTTGTGATGTATAGTTCCTTTTCATTTCACTTTCCTTGATCCAGTGTGGCATTACTAATAGCCATCCCTTCTTCGATTAGCTCAGATGTCTTCACATTTTTTGTGTTGAGTAGCCTCTCTTATGTGGTGATGAGAATCACGCTTTCCAATGTGAGCATCCTTTTCTTGGTTATTCTCCTCATTATGGATTTCCTCTTCCAATCGTAAGAAATCTCCTGTATATCGGTGACATCATCAATGGGCTCAGGGATTTTTTAGTGTCCTCGGGTCAGAGTGTTGCTCAAGCTTCCTCCCATATATATTTTCTCTAGAACCGACTCTTATACTTCTTTGACAGAGAAAATTTATGTATGTTCCAATGGATCAACCTTTTTCTGGTGTTCATAGGCTAGTGGGGTATCGACCTTAATTGGAGATATAGTCACAGGATCAACACTTACTTGGTGATCGACTATTGAGGTGTCGATTTCTAGTTGTTTCAATTCCTCTTCTTGTTCACTAGAACCTAGTTCATCCCTGGTGTTGTATTTTAGGGTCCCTGATAGGTCAAGAAATTTAGTGTCTAAGGTATTCTCAGCCTCATGGTCGCCCTGTAGAGGGTTTGGAATTGATGCATCGAGATTTGAAGCAGATGTTCCCCCTATTTCTTTCTCCTATGTAATTGGTAGTGTATTTATAAGCGAGACCTCCGAGCTCTCTTCATCATCATAGATAGTAATTAGATCAAAGAGGCTATCAGGAACACCCACTTCACCTGGTGTTCTTGGAATCTCATGTTGGGTTGGAATAGTCACTGCTGATCTATCCTGTGGTGACGAAACTCTGGGGTTTTTCGGATCGACGATTTCCTCCAGTGGGGTTGATTCTGAGCCATTTAGCTCCTCTCTGATGTTGATTGGGTCGGTCGGGGTGATCCTCATAGGTTCTAATAGTTGAGGATCATTTTCTAACTGTTGGATGACTCTTTGGGCTTCTTATAATAACAACATCCCCCTCCTTTATGCCTCTGTGGCTTCTACTGCTATGTTTTCTTCTTTAACGCCAAGGGCTTATTGAGTTGTTTGTTCTATCATTTCGACTTGCTCATCCATACTCATAGCTTTGAACCTAGTCATATTTGGGTTATATTTTCTCTATAGTATCTCCTCCCAGCCCTGAGCACATTCTGTAAAGATCTTGTCTTCGAAGTTATCATGTGCATATGGCCAGCAGGAAGAGACTTGTGGTGCATGTTGAAGAACTAGGCCTTTAGGGTCATGTTTACAAAATCGGCCTATTGGGAACCTGTATTACAGTTGTCTCAAACCCTCTTGTTTATCTTGCATAGTATCCTTCACTATGAAAAAACCTACATGGAAAACATAGGGTATGAATGCTCATTTATTTTCTTTAACCAAAGTGGCATTATAGCCCCACAGGATGATCTAGTAACAAATTTCTCCTACGATGAGCCAGTTTAGGACGTGAGAGGGGAGTAAATGTGGTGCATCGGTGGCCCCGAACACCCTGATATAAGTCATGGTTTCATCTAAGTACCAGTGGCCTACTTTTGAAATCATTTTCTTGGCCACTACAGACAGTCTTGGGCATTCTCTCTTGAAAAAAAAAAATAGACCCGAGCTATCAATTCATCACAAATGAGAGCATAAGATTTTTTGTACCTGTTTTCCCATAGAATATTGAAGTAGACATGTATAGGTAGCTCGATGACATGCCAACTCAGATTCATGCCAGTGAAGACATTCCTTGCACAGATCATGTCTAGCAGATATGAAGCCATGTGAAAAGTAGGTGCTTCTCCATTCTTTGGTGTATGAGCCTGCAATATGTTGGTGCTCAATTTATTAGAAATGATTTCTCCCTAGTTGAAGCTACTCCTGAATATGGCCACATTGTATGCCAGGGGCATCCATGCCTTCGAAAACTTAGCACAATCTCTCTTCCTGTATAATTGACAGATTAGATCCATTAATAGATGTATGGCTGCCTTANATGCCTTCGAAAACTTAGCACAATCTCTCTTCCTGTATAATTGACAGATTAGATCCATTAAATAGATGTATGGCTGCCTTAGATTTGTTGTCTCGTACCAGCCGTTGCTCCAGTTTGTGAGTTTTTTGTCTTCCTTCCACCAGGAGGCCATTAATTGGTTGGTGTCTGTAACACCCTGTTTCCCCCAGTCTATAAAAATAACTATACTGGCCAAGTATTGTGGAAAAATCATAAATGTGAATGTGTGATGTGAATGGACCTTGTGAAAACGGTCGATGAATGTGAATAATATTATGAATATGTATTGCAGGACAACTGAGAGGGGATGTGATGAAAAAGAGACCACGATGGCTGAAGAAAGGTGGTGGAAGGCACCTGGAAAGGTGGTGTTAACTTCCACCAAAACCAATACCGTATTTGGACTTCACTAGCCCAGAGAACCAAGAGAGGCTCGCTGGCCCCGAATTAAATGACTCACCAACGTTGGTAGGTAAAGGGCTCCTCATGAGTAATGAGGGATGGGGGTGAACTGCCCATCCGTAGATTCCTCAGACCTGACCATCACGAGGAATATCATGCCACACACAACCTCGCTAAAAGGAGAAAAGGCAGGAAGAGTGTGGGATCAGGGGGAAGACGCGAGGGAAAGAGGAGGAGGAGAACTCTAGAAAAATACGGAGTGAGTGATAGCAGAGAAGAAGGAGAGTAACCTTCGTTCTCGGTCATTGGTAAACAGAGACTTAGTCTCGCAACATCATGGTCTCAGCTCGGGGGTGGCTAGTGGTAAATCCATTGGGAGTCGCTGAGCCTACGGTTGGGTGGAAACGAGCACCCCTCTGAGCAGTTGCAATCACATCGGGTGTTATTTCTGATAAGTGTTTTACATCTTGCATCTTGAAATTTATATGCGGACATGTATGCTCATAGTCTGTGCAATTTATGAAAGGTTTGAGTATAAGACTGCCTGTGTGATGTTAGATTCAAAAATGGTGGTTGCATGCTTATAATGGAAAGACTACGTAAGGCTTATGTTTTATAAATCGCTATTTATATGCATATCGATCTAATTCAGACTTCAGGTCTATTTTCAGGAAATCTATACCCTTATCCATCTCAGGTAATACCCTAGATAGATCTCCCCATAGAGACACCCTTCTTGGAAAGCTCACCAAGAACCTGAAAAAGGATTTGAAGGCGCAAGTCTTAGTAACCCTGTATGAGGAAGATTGATCCTCTTGAAATCTCGAAATAGAATAATAGGGTTAAGTATCAATTGACGAACGAGATCCTATTGGAATATTTGTGGTCATTCACGACCATTAGATTGGAGGAAGGAACGATGGTGTTAAACGCCTTAACCCGTTTTTCTTTATCTTCACGAGTAACGAAGAAATTGGGACCGTAGATTTGCAAGGTCCGTGGGAGTATCTGGACCATTGGTTTTCCACGTCTAGAGAGCAGTGGGAGAGTGCACAGCATGGGAGAGATCTGAACCATCAAATCTTAGTTATAAAAATCGACAGTTGTTGGATCTATCAGGAGATGCATGAGGGTTAAGCCCTCCTGAACAGAGGCGAAAGTAAAAAAAGAGGAGTTGGTATCAGGATTTTGGACTTCAGGATTTCGGAAGTCCTGATGATGACAGGTCAGGAAACTTCATAATGAAAGTCCTGAAATAGATCTAAGCCATCCATTCGTGGAGGACACGTGGCAGAGATCAAGATTCCATCGGTATTTCAGATACCAGGGATTCTAATTGATAGAGGATTCGTGTCACTAGGGGTCGCAAGTCACGAAATCGCAAAATGATGAGGACTGTCCATCTATAGACTACACATGGATGCTAGTAAGTGCTTAGGCATTTTGGCACCCGGGAAACCAAAGGGCAAGAACCCTTGTCTTCACGACCCGTGAAATCCCAATCACTGAAACCCTGAAATGGCGTGAGGTGTGAATAAGGTTAAGGAAAGCCGGGACTTGATCATGACCGTTGATCATCCCAAAAAGATCACAACCGTTGATCTTGGTTGAAGGTTTCCGCCGTCCATCAGAGGAGACATGTGTTGAGCTGTCAGAGTTTCGAGAAAAGTCCCAAAATCCCATGGACCGTTGGATCCACACTCTTAAGAGCCGTCGATCTCTTACACGAATTTCCATAAGGGAATTCAGAGATTTGAATGACAAGGAGTCTTGGATTCGTTGTATTTCGAACTCCTGAATACTGAGACCCCGAAAGGATCCATACCATTAGACCAGGGGAGGCTTACGACCATCGATCTTCCTTTGGAGGGAAACTTTGGAGACCTTAGAATTTTTGGGGATTCGAATGGGGAAAGGTAGAAGTCATGCATTGTAATTCCTCGAATCACGAAAATTCGATAAGTGCTTGGCTGGCTTAAGCATGTGGACATGAAGCAGGGTCACGTGGACAAGACCCCAAGCAGGAAAATTTCCACTCGCTAGCCCTGTCGGGGTTCGGCGTTTCATTGTTTCGAGCTTCATGGTTTGCAGAGTCGAAACACTCGACGTTCTGGTAGCACTGAGTTGGGAAGTGAGAAAAGACACCATATTGGTTCGGCCCGTAGTCGTGACCCACGATCACATGGAGGTGGACATATGAGGAACTAGCTGACGCTAGGCCCCCGTAAGTATCTCGGGGAATCTGATCCTCAAGTAATCGATGAAAAATTTATTATGCCAGAGTGGGTATGTGACAAATTGGTATCAAAGCATGGTTACAACACTTGGCCTGCTTGGGCTCATGAATGGGTTGCGGACAAGATCCGTTTGGAATACTCCTAAAAAGAGTAACCCCCTGTCTTAACCTTTCTAATCAAAATATGAAGTTAAGAATGAAAAACCCCTATTGTGTGTGTACATGTGAAATATGGATTATGTACTGGTTATAAATAAATATAAATATTGACTAACAACCAACGTTTTTCCTTTTTCACACAAGCAGAAGATCAACTATGGAAAATTATCAACGTATAGTATGATGACTCACCATGAAGTGGGAGAGGGCTCCCACAATAGAGATGAAGAGTCTGACGAAAGGAGGGCAGCAGGGACCCTTCCAGGTCTAGCCGAGATTGTGAGGAGCCTCATGGTCGAATTACAAAGATGTAAGGCCGACAATGAAAGGATGATGAAAGAACAAGAAAAACAAATAGAAATTAATGCAGTTTTACTACAAATTTTATCCGATATACAAATACAAATGCAACATGAACCTAAAACTCATAAACATGGTCATATCAGTGGTCACACTGAGAGGATCACCTCGAAAAAGGTCCACCCCAGAGGTAAAGGACAAGCATCGGATGATTCCCCTGAGCAGGAAGCTGACGATTCAGAGGGCTCTTCTAGCAGCAGAACCAATTCCTATTCCCGAAAGAAATAGAAGAAGCAAAAGTCTTCCAAAGGTCATAAGTTCGAAGAATTTAGAAAATCCAAACCACCCTCCTTTGACGGTGAAATAAAGAAGGGAGAGGAAGCAGGGGCCTGGCTGCTTGGACTAAAGAAGTGTTTCAGAGTCCATGACTTTTCAGAAAATATGAAGGCCCGAGTGGCCACCTTCAACTTGAACGGAAAGGCTTCCATTTGGTGGGAAGACCTTAAGAATGTGAAAGGGGTTCGTGAAGAGGACCTGTCTTGGGAACGGTTTGAGAAATACTTCCGGAAGAAGTATCTGTCGGAAAAA
>JASDQU010752614.1:45990-57746 GCA_032191745.1 Picea mariana | reverse complement strand
AACTATATTGATTGTTTAGATTGATGACTGAACTTTTCCTAGCCTAGCTCAACGACTCTTGACTCCCTTGGCCTCATTTTCCCTCATGTCTTGACCACCTAGTTGTGAGTGCTTGTGACCTTCATGGCTGTTAGCCTTCATCCCTAGCTCACTAGTCCTCGCCTGAGCAGTCGGCCAGGAGCTTGATCTATGGTTGTCGCCTTAGCATTAAAAGACCTATGGATCTCAACGCCCTACTTTTTTGTGCGAGGATGGTGAAGCGAAGGACGAACCCATCCATCAGCCACCTCTGCTATTGTCCTTGACAGTTTGTTGTTGCGCCTTCTAGAAAAAGTGTCTCTGTGCATGGATTTCTTGCTTAGTGTTGGTTACCCCTGCGATAGTTTCAATGACTATCCCTTTGGATCTTTGTGTTCTCTTACCATTGGCTACAAATTTTTGTTGTTGTTCTGTTAATGTAAAAGATGTAATTCCAGTCTGCAAATTTTGATACCCTGGTAGTGTAAACGATATAAATTAAGTCTGCATTTTAAAAAAAATCTGCCGCATCGGATTTGGATACGATGTGTTTTTCTTCCCAGTTTTCATTGGTCAGAATCCTGGTAGTGGACAACGAGTTAATTTCCGTCTACGTTTTATCTTGGGGGTCATGGAATCTGATAAAAATGTCTTGCTATCCTTGCCTGCGTTTTGCTTGGGATGTGACTTTGCCAGTTCTATTTCTATGAAAACATTTATTTTCTCCCTGTCTGCATTGGGTTGCATTGTTGAATGAACCATTCTTCTGGCATGGATTCCATTCCCTGCTATTACCCCGATTTCTACCAGCGATTTCTTTGCTAAAGTTCAACCACCGTGTGACTGTCACGAAATCCCTTACACCCTTGGGTTATTTATTTATTTATTTTATTAAACGCTCACATCTTAGCTCCCAATCGTTGCTGAGTGGCTGTCATGCCCTCCGTTTATTTCCTTGCTTAAAAGCTCGTCTGTGATGCACACTAACTGCCCACGTATTAGCTTTTCATCGTAATTCATTTGTTGGATCGACCATGATGGTGCGAGTAATGGTTGGCTGAGTCTGCTGACCAAACGCCCACGTTTCAGGGCCTGTGTAATGCAGAAAATTTTGCTGTAATTATGAGCATGACCTTCCTGTAAAACTTGACTAATTCTGCTGTTAATATGACTAGGACCTTTCCCTTAAAAGGTGATAGAGTTCGTTGTTTTTATGACCACCCTTGTGCCTTCAAGACTAACTGAGTTGTGGTTTAAATGACCCCCTTTGCTATCTCCATGATGTCTTTAATAGCTGACAAATACCTAGCGTTTTTTGAGGCATTACCTTGTGTAATTTATAATGTGACATCTTTTGGTCAACTTCAAATTCGAAATTTATGTCAGATCACCCCTTTGGTTGGATACCGCTTCTCCATTTTCTGTTTTGTGCGTTGCGGCATTTGTGTTTACACTTCTTCCTGGCTCCTTGTGGTTTTTATAAGTTGCTAGTCTCGAAATGTTATTTATGAAGCTTCACAGGATTTTCACTAGTTATCGAACTTCTTTTGTTTCAAACAGTAGGATTAATTTAAAGATGTTGACTTTAAACACTAGCATATCCCACAGTTTCAATGGTTAATAGTGTTGTTCAGTTGTAATCTATATTTTGTGCTTTATAACTGTGAGTAACCTTATGAACTTCTCACGACCTTATACCTGTTGGGACGTTTCTCAATGTTGCAAAGGGACCCTTCTTATGACTAATTGCCACAGTGAGTTAGGTGATATCAATCTTGTAATTTGCCTTGCCTTTGCTAATGATAGTCATGTTAATTGTTGCGTACTTGCCTTACTATTCACTTTAATAATTGGTTATGTAACAGAGATGTAATTACTGGTCAGCGATGTTATTAGCTGGTAGTTTCCTCCCCCATGATATTAAATATCTAGTGTGGTTAGTTCGGTCATTATATCTAGACTAATGTTGAGGTTTAATTGTTCATAAGTGCTATAGGTAGCATTCCACTTAAAGAATGTTAATGTTGTTATTCAAGTTTATGGTTAGTTGGATTTATAGATATCGCCTAATTGGTAACCCAGACTTGCTAAATTTGATTCGTAATTCATGTTAATTTTGATGGGTAACTCGTTGACTGATGGAATTTAATTAACGCCAATTTAAGCCTTAGGTAACGACCTTTTAGCCTTGATTAATGGTTGTTGTTTAATATTAATTAATGTTTTTACGTGGTTTTGTAAATGTTCATTGTGGTTGGTTTTGCTCACTGTAAGGGTTCTAGTTGCTCGTGTAGTTAATTTTGGGTTGTTATGATGATTTTCCTTAGCTTAGTAGGCTTGGTCTGCTTGTGTCGAGTGAGATGTAGACACCTCCTTGTTCCTCAGAACAGTCGCCAGCCCTGAGACCTTAAATGGTCAAAATCGATGGGAACCTAGGCTTGAGCATTGCTTATGTGTCCTGGAGGTCCTAACCATTGCAGGGTAGGACGGGCGGGTAGTCATTCTTATTCTTCATCGATTGAATGTCGTATATTGCTTCCAGGTGCTTGATGTGATTTATGTTAGGTCGTTATGTTGTTGTTGCATGAGTTGCATGCGTTGTGTTTGTCATTGTGTTGAGATGTTGAGTACCATGTCATTCTTACCCTCCTACACACACCCTCACACACACAAAAAAAAAAAGAAAAAATTTAAGGGTGCTTTTACCGGTTGTACATCATAGGAGTCGCACCAAATGGGGTTGTTACATGTGGTATCAGAGCCGGTTCAACCCGCGACTTGGGATCGCTATGGATTTTGTTGATATGATTTGATTATACTGTTGCTAATTGAGTTGACTTGTGTGCGTGTAGGTAATCATGGTTAGAGGATGCCACAGAGGCAGATGATGGGGTGCTAGGGGAGGAGGTGTGACGCCTCCAGTAGCATCCACGCCTGAGGGGTCTAACCCCCAGGGAGACGAGAAGGTTCTCGGACAGGAGAAGATAACAGTTGGTGATGTAGTCGGAATGATGAGATCTTTTCAGCACATGTCCGAGGCACTAATCAGCCGTTTAGACAGAGATGAGGCCAGGGCACCGATACCCGCTGAGGTTCCACCATGCGCTCCGGTCGATACTGGTAGCATTCACCGTGAACTCGAGAAGGTCAAATTTCCCGAGTTCTTTGGTGCCCCGGACGACGTAGCCGCCGAGGCATGGTTGGAGAACATGGCGATGTGATTCGCACTTCGTGATTATACCTCCAACATGAAGGTCTGCATGGTAGTATTTCAAATGAAGGGGAGCTCTCTTCTATGGTGGAAGACGCTCCTACCGCAGCTGAACATGGTCGTCGAAGATGTGTCATGGGAACTGTTCGAGGAACGGTTCCGAGAGAGGTACCTTTCAGAGGAGTTCATTGAGCATCAGCTCAATGAGTTCAATGCCCTACGACAGGGAGGTCATACGGTGCTCGAGTACGAGGCCCATTTTATGAAGTTGCTCCGGTATGCTCCGCACCTTAACACTGAAAAACTTAAGGTCAACAGGTTCGTGTTCGGCCTTAACGACAACCTACATGCAAAGGTTAGGATTTTGATGCCTCAATCCTTGCATGATGCCATCCAGAAGGCCCTCATAGCAGAGGAGGAGCTTATCAGTGGGGGTCAGACTAGGACTTCAGTGAGACTAGCAGGGCAAGTTTCATCTATAGCACAGCAGCATCACACACTAGCCAGACATACGTCGGGGTATCGTGGCTTCTAGACGGGATCCATTTTCACTACACCTCGGTGACTGACACCTCAGCAGCGGACACCTTATCGGGGACCACAACATCAACAGCAGCGTTGACCGCAGTAGCAGCAGTTTAGACTTGTTCAGTAGAACAAACCAGGATTTTAGGCTGGTGGGCCGTCATCTTGTACTTCGGGTACTAGGACTATTGGGCCAAAGAAGGGGTGTTGGACGTGTGGGGAGCCACACTACCAGTGCTACTATCTTGTGGAGAGGACTAGAGTGTCCAAATCAGCCAGAACCACTACTGTGGGAGATATGGGCAAGGCCCATCAGATTCATGCAGCGGTGCATAACCGCTAGGCAGAGCATTAGTCAACTGTGCTTGAGACGACAGATACCGTCGCTGACCAGACCCTTAGTATTTTGATAGATCCCAGTGCTACCGAGAGTTTCATTTTTGGTGCAATGCTAAAAAGGATTAAGGTAAAGGTAGTCGAACATGATAAGTTTAGCTTCGTGGCGATGGCTTCGGGAGCCAAACAAAAGGTTGGAGGAAGGGTTACAGGATGTATCCTTAACTTGGGAGAGTTTGTCACTAGGGCCAACCTGTACGTCACGATCTTAGGATCTTATGACGTCATGATTGGTATGGAATGGTTGGAATCGCATGAGGCGATACTCAAATGTAAGACAAAACGAATGAGCTTGGTCGATGACAAGGGACATAGACGTGTGATTGTAGGATGGAACTAGGGAATTTCCTTGAGGTTCATCTCTTCCTTATAGCTACAAAAGAGCATGCGCAAGGGGTGGAAGATTTATGCGATCCTTGTGTTAAATGAGAAGGGATTAGCAGAAGGTTTAGAACACCTTCTAATGGTGAGAGAGTTTGCGGATGTGTTTCCGGAGGAGTTACCTGGGATTCCGCCGGAGAGGGAATTAGAGTTTACCATAGACCTAAAACCAGAGACCGAACCAATAGCAAGAGCACCTTATCAGATGTCGACCCCAGAGTTACAAGAGTTGAAAATGCAACTGAAGGAGTTGCTGGACCTAGGACTGATACGTCCTAGTGTGTCACCAAGGGGTGCACCTGTTATTTTCATACGAAAGAAGGATGGGTCGTGGAGGCTCTACATTGACTACTGTCAACTGAACAAGGCCACAATCAAGAATCAGTATTCGTTACCAATAATTGATGATATGTTCAATCAAATGAAGGGTGCAATGGTGTTCTCGAAGATTGACTTGCGATCAGGATACCACCAGTTACAGATTAAGGAAGATGACGTCCCTAAGACCTCCTTTAAGACGAGGTTTGGACATTATGAGTTTACTGTTTTACCGTTTGGACTGACAAACGCCCCAGGGGTATTTATGAGCTTGATGAATGGGGTGTTCCGTGAGTACTTGGACAAGTTCATCCAAGTATTCATTGATGATATTTTGATCTACTCGCGGATGATAGAGGAGCATGATGAGCACTTGCGCTTGGTACTATGGTGTCTGCGAGAGCACAAATTGTATGGGAAGTTGTCCAAATGCTCATTTCAATCGAAGATTCACTACTTAGGGCATGTCATCTTTGGCGAAGGCATCGCCGTGGATCCAACCAAGGTCAAGGCTATTATGGAATGGCCTACGCCAACGAATGTCCTGGAAGTGCGTAGCTTCATTGGTTTAGTAGGATACTATCGATGGTTCATCAAGGGATTTTCGAAGATAGCAAATCTAATCATGGAATTGCGGAAGAAAAACAAGAAGTTTGTTTGCATCGAGAAATGCGTAGAAGCATTTCGGAGGCTCAAGGAGTTATTGACAACAACACCGATACTAAAGGTTCCTGACATGGATGCGGACTTCTTGGTATGCACTGATGCATTCAAGGAAGGCTTAGGCGAGGTCTTAATGCAAGACGAATGAGTGATCTCTTACATCTCAAGGAAACTGAGAAGGCATGAGGAGAACTATACGACGCGCGATTTGGAGTTGTTAGACATCGTATATGCCTTGAAGGTTTGGAGACACTACCTTGTTGGATGAAAATTTGAACTAAAGACTGACCATTGTGGACTACAACACATATTTAGGCAAAGTGACCTGAATGCGTGACAATGACATTGGTCATAATTGCTTAGCGAGTATGAATTCGAGATTACTTACATAAAAGGAACAATGAACCAAGTGGCGGATGCATTGAGTCATAGACCACGGATCTTTTTGGTGCTACCTCTTCAGACGAATCTACGTGAAAATATTCTAAGTTTACAATGTGACGATGACTGGTGCAAAGAGGTCGAGGGTTTTATTGGACAAAAAACGATGACGGTACCATGATTTGAAGGATTTGCATTTGATAGCGATGGATTATTCAGGTTTAAAAATAAGATCTACGTACCACCGAATGACAAGTTGAGGATGTTGATCTTGAGTAAGGCTCATAGGGCAGTTTACATGGCTCACCCGGGAGTCACGAAGATGAGGGTAGACCTTAAACCCTTATTCTTCTGGAAGGGAATGAAGGCCGACATAGTCAACTATGCGGCCAGATGTCTAGAATGTCAACAGGTAAAGGTTGGGCATAGACACCCAACATGATTACTACAACCACATGCTATTCCGGAAACAAAATGGGAGGTTATTTCGATGGATTTTATTGTTGGATTGCCACTGACGACAAGGATACATGACTCGATTTTCGTAGTAGTATACACTCTGATGAAGAGTGCTCACTTTATTCCTGTGCGTACGACGTATCAGGCACCTAACATAGCTAGAGTTTTCATCAATGAGATTGTGAGGTTGCATGGCGTGCCTAAGAGGATTATATCTGATCGGTGTTTACTAGACGATTTTGAACGAGTTTCCAAGAGGCCTTGGGAACCCAACTTAACTTTAGTACTGCGTATCACCCGGAGACTGATGGACAGACTGAACGGACGAACCAGACCTTGGAGGACATGTTGCACATGTATGTGATGGACCAACAAAAGCATTGGGAAGAATTCTTGCCACTGGTGGAGTTCGCTTACAACAACAATTACCAGAGTACCATTAAGATGGCGCCTTTCGAGTTTCTTTACGGGCAACCGTGTCGGACGCCTTTGAGTTGGGATCGGCTTAAGGATAGGGTCCTGGTGGGACCAGAAGTGATCCAAGAAATGGAAGAGAAAATGCAAACAATAAGACAAAAGATTAAAGAAGCGCAAGATCGACAGAAGAGTTATGTCGATGCACACCGTGTCGACCATAGTTACGAGGTCGGCGATCGAGTCTTCTTGCAGGTTAAACCACATAAGAGTTCGATCAAGTTTGGGAGGGGAGATAAAATCTCTCCTAGGTTCATGGGACCTTTTGAGATTGTGGAGAGAAAGGGGCCCGTGGCCTATCGACTAGCCTTGCCTGATTCTTTGAGGCGTATGCACGATGTTTTTCATGTATCTGTTTTGAGACATTATATTAGTGATCCTACACATGTTATTGACATGAGTTCCTTGCAGGTATCGGATGAGGGAGCGATCATGGATGAGCCGGTCTGCATCTTGGATCATCGTATTCGACAGCTACGACGTCGAACGATAGATCAGGTGAAGGTCCAATGGGACAATTATAGTCCTCACTCAGCGACCTGGGAGGACGCATATGATATGTGCCATCAGTTTCCATTTTTGTTTGATAGATAGACATATGATACTGTGATACACTTTGTTTCGAAAATTATACTTTGAAACTTCAGGACGAAGCTTAGACCAAGAGGGGGTGTATGTAACATCCCGCTCTGGCACATTGAGCGAACTTATTCTTTGAGGACACTTGCTCGCAAGTGATCTGGATTATTATGCTATTAAAAATTTTGATTTTGATTATGAGGTGTTATGGGTTGATGACATGTTGTTATACTACATTGACGTAGACATGTGCTATTGACTCGGTTTTATTG
This sequence comes from Picea mariana, assembly GCA_032191745.1. Classification (NCBI taxonomy): domain Eukaryota; kingdom Viridiplantae; phylum Streptophyta; class Pinopsida; order Pinales; family Pinaceae; genus Picea; species Picea mariana. The sequence continues at coordinate 50,069 of JASDQU010752614.1, read as the reverse complement.
AGTGTGCAGGGTTTTGGACCTTAAGGATGCAGAGGCATCGATGGAACCCCTTGGACTCCGAATCGAGTCAGGGAGTGTGCCATTGGGGTTTGATTGTTTTACTGTGATATTAGTGCGCCTGACTGGATGATATGATATGGATATGTTCTAACATGATTTATTGATGATGCAAGCTGATGATAGCTTGCCAACCAGACTCACATATGGAGTAAAGGGGTCACGCACGACTACCAGTGATGTTGAGGGAGAGGTGTGGACAACAACCCTGCCATAGCCTACTAACACTCTCACCGTGGCTCAAACTATAGGTTAACGATTACCTAGTTTGAGAGGACCCACGATGCCATGAGGGCAGACTGCGACAGTCGCTCACAATGATTCTAAGGGGCACGCAATAAGGTGAGGGCCTTATTCCTTAGAAGCCCTTAGTCTCCCACAAGTTCACCTGGCGGAGTATTGACTCCAGGGGTTATTGATGTCTACCAAGTCAGTCAACAGGAGAGTGTCACCCTTTGAGCATGTAGTGCGTCCTGAAGGGCACATCGCACAAGGGAACAAATGAGGCGAGTGGCACCCTTTGAGCACCTAGTGCGTCCTAAAGGACACGTCGTGTTGTTGATGATAGAGGGATGAACCTAGATGGTTGTAAGACGAATAACATGTTAAGTAATTTTTAAAACAATTTCCCTAATTAAATGTCGCCCAGTACGAAATTTAAGGCGTAAGTCTAAATTATGCTAGTGGTAAAATTTTGTCTTCTATAATAATAATAATAATAATAATAATAATAAACAACTTAAATAATAATTATGCTCTTCGTTAAATCTTGTAACATGAAGGGAGTAAGAAATTTAATTTATTCATAAAAAATAAAATCTGTGGATATAAAATGTAAAGAGGGAATTAATTGTTTTATCTTGTGATAATTTAAAATATACTAAATTAATGATAAAAGGGGAAAAGGGGTTAAATTCCACACCTGCCTTTTTGAGTTCTAATTAAAAGGGGGAAAGAGGGAAAATATTTTTTTTTTAGGAAACTAGGAAAAGAGGTAACATAACAAGGGAAAAAGGGGAACTTAAGGGAAAAAGTGGAAGGTCAAACTTAGTAAAGAATCTACCATTTAAGAGATTTCTAATTTAAACTGAACATGCAATTTAATAAAAATGAAAGTTATTAAAACCTGTAAGAGATTTTGGGGACACCTAGGAGTGATTCTAGGAGTAACTCTAGGTTTGCGAGCGAAATAAAGATAATTAATCAATTAAAGAAATTAATTTATGAGGAAGGAAGGGGATGGGTGACACTTGTACAGAGATAAATTTGTAAGAAATCAATTATAAAAACTTAACTAAAAGAGAAATTTTGGAAAGTAAGGAACCACGAAACTCTATATAATGAAGGGAGGTGATGGAGGTTGGATCATCTTCTATTTGTGTAACGTTACGCTGCAGAAATATCTACTTGACTGATTTACTTGTGGGAGTTAGGATACCTAGCTCGGAGAGGAGTGGTAGCTCGACCTTGCAAGGTGAGATTAGAGCTAGACGAAATCTCTGGTTAGTGTGTGTGGCCCCTTTGCAGCTCGGGGGGCTAAGGGGAAAGAAGAGTACCCCTAGTATTGGCTGGGAGGTACTGGTGAAGTCTTGACGGTTGGCGAGCGGGAGTTGCATGGAGCGCGCGGACGTCACTCAGAGTGGGCGAATAGGCAACGGTATGCTTTATTCATTTGAATGGTAGATTGTTGTAGGTTTTGTGATGGGATCTGCATGTTGATTATGTAAGTATATTGATTGTTTAGATTGATGACTGAACTTTTCCTAGCCTAGCTTGACGATTGTTGACTCCCTTGGCCTCGTTTTCTTGCATGTCTTGACCACCTAGTTGTGAGTGATTGTGACCTTCATGGCTGTTAGCCTTCGTCCCTAGCTCACGAGTCCTCGCCTGAGAAGTCGGCTAGGAGCTTGATCTATGGTCATCACCTTAGCGTTAAAAGACCTATGGATCTCAATGCCCTGCTTTTCTATGTGAGGATGGTGAAGCGAAGGACGAACTCATCCATCGGCTACCTCTGCTGTTGTCCTTGACAGTTTGTTGTTGTGCCTTCTAGAAAAAGTGTCCCTGTGCATGGATTTCTTTCTTAGTGTTGGTTACCCCTGCAATTGTTTCAACGACTATCCCTTTGGATCTTTGTGTTCTCTTACTGTTGGCTACAAATTTTTATTGGTGTTCTGTCAATGTAAAAGATGCAATTTCATTCTACAAATTTTGATACCCTGGTAGTGTAAACGATATAAATTAAGTCTGTGTTTTTAAAAAAAAATTGGTGCACTGGATTTGGATACGATGTGATTTTCTTCCCAGTTTCCGTTGGTCGAAATCTTGGCAGTGGACAACGAGTTAATTTCCATCTACGTTTTATCTTGGGGGTCCTGGAATATGATAAAAACTTCTTGCTATCCTTGCCCGCGTTTTGCTTGGGATGTGACTTTGCCAATTCTATTTCTACGAAAATGTTTCTTTTCTCCCTATCTGCGTTGGGTTGCATTATTGACTGAACCATTCTTCTGACACGGATTCCATTCCCTGCTATTACCCCGATTTCTACCAGTGATTTATTTGCTAGAGTTCAACCACCGTGCGACTGTCACGAAATCCCTTACACCATTGGGTTATTTATTTATTTATTTGATTAAACGCTCGCATCTTAGATCCCAATCGTTGTTGAGTGGCTGTCACACCCTCCATTTATTTCCTTGCTTAAAAGCTCGTCTGTGATGCACATTGACTGCCCACGTATTATCTTTTCATCATAATCCATTTGCTAGATTGACCAGGACTGTGCAAGTAATGGTTGGTTGAGTCTGCTGACAAAACGCCCATGATTTGGGGCCTGTGTAATGTGGCAAATTTTGTTGTAATTATGAGCAAGACCTTCTTGTAAAACTTGACTAATTCTACTGTTAATATGACCAGGACCTTTCCCTTAAAATGTGACAGAGTTCGCTGTTGTTATGACCACCTTTGTGCCTTCAAGACTGACTGAGTTGCGGTTTAAATGACCCCCTTTGCTATCTCCATGATGTCTTTAATAGCTGACAAATACCTGGCGTTTTTTGAGGCATTTCCATGTGTAATTTATAATGTGATAGCTTTTGGTCAACTTAAAATTCAAAATTTATGTCAGATCACCCCTTTGGTTGGATACCGCTTCTCCATTTTATGTGTTGTGCGTTGCGGCATTTGTGTTTACACTTCTTCCTGGCTCCTTGTGGTTTTTATAAGTTTCTAATCTCGGAATGTTATTTATGAAGCTTCACAGGATTTGCACTAGTTATCCAACTTCTTTTGTTTCAAACAATAGGATTAATTTAAAGATGTTGACTTTAAACACTATCATATCCCACAATTTCAATGGTTAATAGTGTTGTTCAGTCGTAATCTGTATTTTGCGTTTTATAACTGTGAATAACCTTATGAACTTCTCACGAACTTATACCTGTTGGGATGTTTCTTAATGTTGCAAAGGGATCCTTCTTATGACTAATTGCCACAGTGAGTTAAGTGATATCAATCTTGTAATTTTCCTTGCCTTTGCTAATGATAGTCATGTTAATTGTTGCGTACTTGCCTTACTATCCGCTTTAATAATTGGTTATGTAACATAGATGTAATTACTGGTTGATTGCTACAACGATGTTATTAGCTGGTAGTTTCCTCCTCAATGATATTAAACAACTAGTGTGGCTAGTTCGGTCATTATATCTAGACTAATGTTGAAGTTTAACTGTTCATAAGTGCTATAGGTCGCATTCCACTTAAAGAATGTTAATGTTGTTATTCAAGTTTATGGTTAGTTGGATTTATAGATATCGCCTAATTGGTAACCCAGACTCGCTAAATTTGAGTCGTAATTCATGTTAAGTTCGGTGGGTAACTCGTTGACTGATGGAATTTAATTAATGGCAATTTAAGCCTTAGGTAATGACCTTTTAGCCTTGATTAATGGTTGTTGTTTAATATTAATTAATGTTTGTATGTGGTTTTGTAAACGTTCATTGTGATTGGTTTTGCTCACT
>JASDQU010752614.1:29601-41916 GCA_032191745.1 Picea mariana | reverse complement strand
GAAAGTGCCATGTAATGCAAAGCATCAGACAAAACAATGGGGTTTGATTGTTGGAGACTTAGAATGTTTTGATGATGTGTGAGAGGCCCTCCTGGCCATCCAGTCAATGAGTGTAGATGATCAGACCTGTTTGCTTTTGTAGAGCTTTTTTGGAAAGTAGGTCAGCTTGTCTATTAAACTCCTCTGAGCTGTGAGAGAAGTTGAGCTTCTTAAAGTGGCGTTGGAGTGATTTAATTCAATCTATCCAAGCTAAGAGGTAGATCTAATGTAGATCACCACTATAATTCAGCCAATCTATGATGACTTTTGAGTCACCAATTAAATAGAGATGATCGATACTAAGCCTCCTTGCCAAAAGAAGAGTGGCCAAGGCACCCAACAATTCTGTTAAGTTATGCAAAACTCTGCACGGTTCTTGGTAATTTTTTTAGTGCCCAGTTATTCCAAACTCTGCACAGTTCATTTTTGTATTGTTGCAGGCCTTTTTGCAGGCTTTTTTTGTATTGTCATTGACAGAGCGGCTTTGAGGAGACGAGTTTCCACTTTACTTGTCAACGGTTCATTTTTTAAGTGCTAAGTTATTCAAAACTCTGCACAGTTCTTGGTAATTTTTTTAGTGCCATGTTATTCCAAACTCTGCACGGTTCAATTTTGTATTGTTGCAGGCCTTTTTGCAGGCTTTTTTTGTATTGTCATTGACAGAGCGGCTTCAAGAAGGCGAGTTTCCACTTTACTTGTCAGTGTCTTCTTTCTTAAAAAAAAAGCAAGAAAAAGTACAACGTGCATGATCTGTCCATGACAACGGTGTGCAGTTAGCAGTTTCAACGCAGGATGCGCTGTCATTGATGCGTTTGTTCCTCGCATCTCATCCCTTCACCTTCTCCGTCCCTTTTCTCTGTTCTCTCCGTCCTCCTTTCCATTTCTCTGTCATGGCAAACGAAAAGATTGATATCCATACTGTAGTACTATTACCTGTCAGCTGAATGCCTGCTACTGTTATCTACCTAATCACCTTTCTCTGAATAACAACAACCCATTTCAAATCCATTGGAAGTAAATTGAGATAATGACTTGGGTGACAACTTTTCGTTCTCTAAAATAGGTCATGTTGTGCCCAGTTTTCACTCTTCTGCATAAAAAGAATGCTAATGGCCTTTGAATGAAATTGTTTTCCAGGTCGTGCCTATATCACAAAGACTAACAGTCTCCATGGCTTCAAAAGGATCCAAAGAAATTTTGGCAACCTTCGACTCTTTTAATAAAACTCCATGCCCAATTTGCAAAGCCTGAAATTTAGATGACTAACGTGCTACATTTGCATTCTTGGGCATTGAATACGTTTCAAGAATACAAAAGGCCCTTGACGACTGGCATTTCCGTTTCTAGGAAGGTAATTATCTGTATGTATGGCCGGAGCTAGTGGATTCTTTGGGTCATGGGTTGTTCCTTTGTTGTTAGAATGTTATGTACAGGGACCTATTCACGATCTCGACGAGAACAAAATGCGTTCATATTGTTTTCTGTTCAACGAGAGAGTTTACAAGTACTTCATTATCAGTGTGAAAACGGGTATCAAAGAGTGTATGTGTGACCAGGGCCAGTGGATTCATTGGGTTTTGGGTTGTTCGTTTTCTGTTAGAATGAGGCTATTTTACTGTGCAGGGAATTGTTCGAGATTCCGGTAAGGAAAATTGTGTTCAATATGTTTTCGGTAAGGAAAATTGTGTTCAATATGTTTTCGTTTCAATGAGAGATTGTCCTTGTTTTTTGGGTTATGGTAAATCCCATGTTGGTGATGATTTCAAATGAAAATAGCAAATGATGGTGATGATTTCAAATGAAAATAGCAAATGAGAACGAGACCAGGCACTTTGAGGCCATGAAAGGAGACAAGGAGATGGTGATGATTTCAAATGAAAATAACACATGAGAACCACACCAGGCACTTTGAGGCCATGAAAGGAGCCAAGGAGACACTGAAAAATGTTTCAAATAGAGATGCTGGATTATGATTCTATCAAGGCTTGCATTGATGGGTCTGTTGGTGTTTTACATTTAGCGTCTTGTTGTATTGTCGATGAGGAGAACGACCAAAAGTGAGTTTTGGGTGATCTATTTTTCTAGGCCAACTGATAGTTATGATTGTAAGGTTTTGCTATTCATGAAGTTAACATGTCTTCAACCATTAATTGATTGATTTCACATTTTACTATTTCATAGGGCTTATTTAATGAAGATGACCTAGATACATTAAGTAACAACTACTATTTTCTTAACTAAAGGAGGAGTTAGGAATTAGGGTGAGATCATAACATGCATGCATCCTTCTAAGGGATCAAAATTTCTTGGACATTGAGATGGTTAAGACAACACTCACATTTGTCCAAAACAACCTTACACTACAACCAAATGGATCCCTCCTCCTAGTTGGTTTGAACTTGGTTTGAACTCTGTAAGAGCATTTTTTTTAAGCAAGAGACATGAAAGATTGGGTGAAAGCTTAGAATCACTAGGTAGTGCCAATTTGTAAGCGACTGGGCCTATAATTTGAGTATAGTATAGTGTTCATAAAACTTAGGGGCTAACTTTCAATGACTCTTCTCCTTGAGTGATGTCAACTTAGAGGGTTGGAGATGGAAGAACACTCAATCCCCTTCTTCAAAGTGGCATCTGAAGATATATTGATCAGCTTGTCGCTTCAAGCGTGATTCTAGGCCAACACCAAATTACCCTTGAGGATACGAAGAATGTTAGCATGTGTTGATAGGGTTTTGTCCACCTCCCGAACCTTAGAGAGAGTTGGTAAGTATGAGATCATTGATAGGGGAAGTTCTCCATAGACTGCTCCAAAGATGATCATTTTAGTAGCACCATGATAGGTGGTATTATACCAACATTTGACTAGGGATAACTATTTGACCCATTGAGCTTGGTGGCCTATGGAAAAACAATGTAAATAGTCTTCCAAATGTTTGTTAACTAATTCTATTTTTCCATGTGTTCGGGGGTACTATGCTATCAACTAGGTGCCCACGTGGGCTTCACCTTGTTGACTAATATCTTATCACGTTAATTTATATTTGTGAAAAACAAAGTCAATATATTTAGGTATTTGGAGGGAGGGGAGGGAGAGCGGGATGTGGGGTATAGAGGGGTTTATAGGTATTGGGAGTATAAAAAGGGGTATTTGGTAAAAATATGGAATATCTAGTAAAAAAGGGGGTTTTTATTATTGGAAAGATGTATTGGGAGGTGGGTTCAACAAAAATATTTTGAGAGTTATTTATCAATATCTAGTGAAATTAGAAGTATTCTTTAATATCCCACAAACTTACTTGCTATGTCATAGGTTCACCTAGTGGAGATCCCTTGTAGGTACGTTGAAGCTACAAAAAATATTTGAGTGACTGAATCTGTACAATTTGAGTGCACTGAAGGTTTTTCACGATGTCGAATCCATTTATACATTCACAAATGCAATTTAAACAACAAAAAATGGTGATTTCACCAAAATCTATTTCACGAGATTGAAGTGAAAAAATTCAAAAAGTCAAAAATTTAGACAATGCCTATAACCTATTATAAAATATTAGATCTACAACATAATATATAAAACCCATGTAAATACTTCAACTTAATATATAAACCCTATATATAATACATTCATTATATATTATATAATATTATATGTAATATATGAACTCTATATATAATATATAATGCATTCATTATATATTATATAATATATATAAGCCATTCAATATAATATTAACTTATATAATACATTCATTATATATTATATAATATATATAAGACATTCAATATTAACTTATATAATACATTCATTATATATCATATATATATATATATATATGACATTCAATGTAATATTAATATTAGTTTATTTCAAGTAATTTAATATATATATTAAATTTTAAATATAAAATGGTTAATATACAAAGTTACATGAGTAATTTACCAATTCATTTTAAATTTAATTTATTTTATTATATTTTTTAAATAAAATTCTAAATATAAAATATTTATTATATGAATGGATATGAATATTTTATTTAATATATATATTCAGAAGTAAATTAGTAATTTACTTTATGATGATATTTATATTGTATTTCAAAATTGATTTGTAACTACTTTTTTAATTATAAGTACTTTTTTCAAAGCACTATCATAATTAATTATGAGTTTTCATCCACCATTGAAAATGTGACAATTCACCATTTTTAACTTAAACAATGCTAAGTCATTTTTAGAGGTTGATGTCATCTTTTAAATTATGATTGGTTCTTATAAAATTGATTTTGGTGGTACATTTTTTTTTGTTTTGAGGCCATTTTTTGACCTCAAAATTCCCTTAATGCTCATACTTCCTAGATAGAGCATTTGACACCACATTCTCCTTTTACTTCTTGTATTTTAGTGACCCTCCTTAGATGTTATAGGGAGGACAACCTATACTCTGGGAAATATTTCAAGATGTGATGGTTTGTTTTAATATGGAAATGACACCCCATCAAGTAAGGATGCCATGTATCAATTGAGTGAAGAATAACCGACTTTTCCTTCTCATATGTGAATTTGCCCAAGTTTCCATCACATAATTATTTACTGGTGAAGGACAATGGGCATCCCTTTTGCACCAACATTGCCCCAATCCATCTACTAGAGGTGTCACATTCCACTACAAAAGTCTTATTGAAGTTGGAAAAGACAAATATTAGGGTAGTACACATAACATCTTTTAAAGCTTAAAAAGCCTATTTAGCCTTCTCATTGCAACTGGAGGCATTCATTTTTAGCAAGGTGGATATAATAAATGGTTCCAAGTTATGAATAATTGCTACATGCTATGTTAAGTACCATTATTTAGGTACCATTATTTATAACATTCAATTAGAGGCATTCATTTTTAGCAAGGTGGTGAGGGGAATTTTTAGCATCTCGTCTTGTTTATCTTTTCCTTTTTGTCTTGGATATAATAAAAAGTTCCAAGTTGTGAATAATTGCTACATGCTATGTTAAGTATCAATATTTAGGTACCATTATTTAGAACATTTTCCTTTTTGTCTAGGATATAATAAAAGGTTCCAAGTTGTGAATAATTTCTACATGCTATGTTAGGTACCAATATTTTGAACATGTTTTATGATATCTTTCTATGTTAGGTTCATCATTGTTTTTTTTATGAACCTTGTAAGTGCTCGCAAATGTAATCTTGACCTTAATTAAAAATTATTATGAGTATGTTACGACAATGTTCTTAAATGCCATTTTAACTATGAAACTATTGAGAGATTGTACTTTACATCATTTTCTTGTTTTGACACCCAACCTACACTTCATGCTCTGTGTGTTTAAACCATCCTTAACCATTTTTTAGAATTGTGGATAACTCGATGTTGAGTATATTAAAAATGGCTCTTATTCCCAATCTCAAATAACCTTTGAGAAATGAATTCCAACATCTTAAAACTTGTTCTTAATGATTTCAATTTTTTCTATTTATTCTTAAATTGATTTAAATAGGTCAAATTTTCTAAATTACAAACTAACATAAATACAATAGATTAAACTTTTAAAATTACAAACTAACATAAACACAATGGGTATTTAAATTGACTTAAATAAAATCAATCTTTTAAATTACAAACTAACATAAATATAATGTATATTAAACCTGAGTCTTTTTTAATAACATTCAACTAAAATTTTATGACTTATAACCATCATTAACATTTGATTAACACATTTAATCTTATGTTGCAAACATCATTTCTAGGAAGAACTTAAAATTGGCTTGTGCAAAAAATTTGAAAATAGTATATTTGAAAATGTATACTATAAGTCTTTTTCAATATCATTCAACTAAGCTTTTATGAATTATAACCATCATTAACATTTGATTAACACATTTGATCTCATTTTACAAACATCATTTCTAGGAACTATTAAAATTGCTTAGTTAGAAAATTTGAAAATGTATATTGAACTTTAACCATTGTAAGTACTTTATAATATATTTGAAAATGTATATTAAACCTTTAACCATTGTGAGTCTTTTTTTAATATCATTTAATTAATTTTTTATGATTTATAATTATCATTGATTTTTGATTAACACATTTAAACTTATTTTCTAAACATTATTTATAAGAACTACTTAAAATTTGCTTGTGTAGAAAATTTGAAATTGTGTATTTAATGTTTATTTGGATATAGAACATACACACCATGGGTATTAAACCTAAGTATTGTCAGTCTTTTTTTAGTCTTATTCTTAATGTGTTACGTTTTTGTTTTTTTTTTGGTATATTTTACAGGGATATTTGCTCGAAATCGGGTGAGATGTTGTTGGATCTGAAGATTTGAGTGGTTAAATCTATATAATCAGATTGCTCCAAAGTTTTTTCAGCATGCTCAATCCATTTATACATTTAGAAATGCAATTTAAACAACATAAATTTTTTATTTCATGCAAATTTATGTTGTGAGATTCTCACAGGAGAAAAAAAATTTAAAATAGTTAACGATGACTTTTTTTTTACATCATTCAACTAAACTTTTATAATTTATATCCATCATTGACTTTTGATTAACACATTTGACTTAATCTTACAAACATCTTTTTTTTAGTATCATTCAACTAAGCTTTTATGACTTATAAACATAATTGACTTTTAATCACCACAACACATTTACATTTGACCTCATCTTGCAAACATCATTGATAGGAAATACTTAAAAATTGGTTTAAATTTGAAATTGTGTATTTAATATTTATCTTTATAGTAAATACTTAAAAAATGGTTTTAGAAAATTTGAAATTTATATTTAATGTTTATTTATATAGAAAAGATTATTTTATTGATTTATTACAAAATATAAAAATAAAAAATTTCACTTATAATTCTTTTAATTTTTACAAATTATTTTATATAAAATTACATATTATTTATTAAAAACAAAATTTACTTAATTCTTGTTTTTTATTTTAACAAATTATTTTATATAAAATCATATATCATTTATCCAAACCATTTTATATAAAATTATATATCATTTATTCAAACCATTTTATATAAAATCATGTATCATTTATTCAAATCATCATTTAAAATTTATAGTAATGATACTTCAATGTTGAAGATGGTGTGACATATCTATCCACAACTTTAAAGCCACAAAACACCAACAACTCAATGCTATCATATATAATTTATTCAAATCATCATCTAAAACTTATAGTAGTGTTACTTCAATGTTAAATAGTAATGTTACTTCAATGTTAAAGATGGTATAACATATCTATCGACAACTTTTAACCCACAAAAAGCCAACAACTTAATGCTATCATATATAATTTATTCAAACCACCATCTAAAACTTATGATAATGGTACTTCAATAATGGAGATGGTGTGACATATCTATCCACAACTTTTAACCCACAAAACACCAACAACTCAATGCCTTTGTCCATCACAAGGCATTATAAAGGCCCACACATTGGTCCAATTTTGCCAAGCATTTTTAATGTATGTCTAAATGTATTATTGCCTTTTTTTTCGTCACAAGCATTATAAAGACCCACACATTGGTCCAATTTTGCCCAACATTTCTAATGTATGTCTAAAAGTGTTATTGTTTCTTTGTCATCCATTATTTAATACTTTGAATATTCATAAAGACACTATACATTAATACATTAATAGTGTAGTCTAATTTGTTCATAATGTAATACATTGCATTTTTTTTTTGTCACAAGCATTATAAAGGCCCACACATTGGTCCAATTTTGCCCAACATTTTTAATGTATCTCTAAATGTATTATTGTTTCTTTGTCATCCATTATTTAATACTTTGAATATTCATAAAAACACTATACATTAATACATTAATAGTGTAGTCTAATTTGTTCATAATGGTTAGTGGTATTGATTTTGTGATCCTTTTATTATGAATTTTGTCATATCTAAGTTTTTTAAATTTGTTGCATTTTTAATGCATATAGAAATGCATTATTGTTTCTTTATCATCCATTATTTGAATATTCATAATGACACTGCACATTAATAATGTAATGTAATTTGTTCATAATGATTATTGGTATTGATTTTTTGGTTCTTTTATTATAAATTTTGTCTTATTTAAGTTTTTTGATTTTATCAAACATTCTTAATACATATCTAAAATGATTATTGTTTCTTTGTTGTTCATTATTTGAATGTTCATAAAAATGCTACACGCTAATAATGAAATGTAATTTATCCATAGTGATTAATGATATTGATTTTGTAGTATTTTTATTTTGAATTTGTCATATCTAAATTTTCTTCTTCCTCTTTTTTATTTATGTCTACAACCTTTTATTGTTGCAGAAAAATCCTCATTATATATCATTGTTAAGTTTGATTGATTTGTATCACTTATAATATCTAATAGAATTATAATATTCTTAAAATTTTCATAATAACATTTATGTTGAGAATTAACCCTTTATTTATTTTTATTTTTTTAACTTTTTTTTTTTATATAAATTAATAAATTTTTAAACATTAATAAATAATTTTTACATCATCTATTTGATTCTTTGTCAAATGTTGAACTACCAAACTTATGATTTCACTTGTCCTTTCTTAAAGAATCTGCTTCTACTTGTCTTTTCCCAAAGAACTATTATTAAAAATAATAATAATAGTTCAATAAAATATTATTACATTTTAAATCATAAATATATTAATATCATAAATTATAATATTTAGAATTGTAAACTAATTTTCAACTTTTTTATAAGTTAATTTGAATTTTTGAACATGGTCAATATCGATATTATTAATTATAGTATTCAAAATGGTCCTATCTAATTGTTCTATGTTTTTGTCTTTCTAATCATAAACAAAGATATAAATTCACATGAAATCAGAATTTTTAGTTATTTAAATTGCATTTTTGAATGCATAAATGGATTCAGTGTATTGAAAAAACCCTAAAACACTTAAATTCTACAAATTTCTAATAATATTTTGACGAATTTTAAATAAATATCTCCATAAAATATACCGAGAAAAAAACAAAAACATAACACAATTAAACTATAACATTCAAAATTATAAACTCATTTTCAAATTTTAAACTAAATTATTTTTTTAACATAATTAATTACTTTACATATCTCGTAAGTTTCACAATAATATTGATTCCTTATACCATTTTGAAATATCAAACTTATACTTTTACTTACAATTTCTTAAAAACACTATATTTAATAAAAACCAATAACAATATAAATATTATTACATCTTTAGTCATCATCGTATCTATGCCATTAGTTACACAATTCACAATCAAAGGGACAAAAACACTCCCTCGAACTAGTAACTCGATTTTTCTTGAACATTGCAATGGGTTGACTGAATAGTCAACCATCGACAAGGAAAATTATTATTAAAATATGTCATTAATTATAATATTAATGTTTATAATTTATATGGACATCAAGTTGATAAATATTAATGAGAGTGATTGATAGCTCCATGATATTTACAAAGAAGTTAATGGTAATGGTTGTAGTATTAAAACAAATTACAAGTTAAAGTGTTTTTAATTTCAATCTATACATTATATAAGAAAGATATTGTAAGTGAAAATGTTAATAATCATAATAATATATTAAATAATAAGTTAGTTTGATGTGTTAGTTTAGTGGCTCAGTGTAAGTGTTGTGAATTACAAGCAAGAAGTGTTGGGGTTGAGTTCTCGAGTTAGTCTACTTTATAGTATTTTTTATATTTGTGGGCTACATTATATGTCCCTACCAGGTCAGGTGCACAATAGTTTACGTTGTTCGCTTTGCATTGGGTACCATCCTCTTTCTAGGGATATACTTTCCAAGAAAATAAGTATATCAAATGACAAGTTAATAACTTCCCTATATGGGATAATAGGAATGGATTGGGACATGTGAGAGGTTAATGTATCACTGGAGGATAGGGATAATAATTTCTAGGGATAATAATAATGTTGGTTGTGGAGCCTAATTATCTTTTTGATCCAGAGGTTTGTTTCAGTCATTCTTGGACCCCATTCCCTAATTGGGGGGTGTGGGAGGCCTTTTCGCCCCACAACTGTTGCCCCGGGGGAGGGGGAGCGATGACAATTTTTGTAGCCCCCCCCCTAGCGGGGGATTTGGGAGCAACGGTAACATCCCACTCTAGCGCACTAAGAAAACTTATTTTTTGAGGACACTTACTCGCAATTGATCCAGACTATTATGTTATTAAAAAATTTGTCCTTGATTATGATGCGTTATGATAGATGACATGATGTTTTACTTCATTGACATAGACATGTGCTATTGACTCGGTTTTACTGAGTGTGCAAGGTTTTGGACCTTGAGGATGCAGAGGCATCGACAGAACCCCTTGGACTCCAGATCGAGTCAAGGAGTGTGCTATTGGGGTTTGATGGTTTTACTGTGATTTTAGTACGTTTGATTAGATGATATGATGTGGACATGTTCTGACATGATTGTTGATGATGCAGGCTGACGATAGCTTGCCGACCAGACTCACATATGGAGTAAAGGGGCCACACACACGACTACCAGAGTGGTTGAGGGAGAGGGGTGGATAGGAGCCCTGCCACAACCTACTAGCACTCCCGCCGTGGCTCGAACTGTAGGTTAACGATTGCCTAGTTCGAGAGGACCCACGATACCGCAAGGGCAGACTGCGACAGTCACTCGCGATGATTCTAAGGGGCACGCAATAAAGCGGGGGCCTTATTCCTTAGAATCCCTTAGTCTCCCACAAGTTCACCTGGCGGAGTGTTGACTCCAGGGGTTATTGATGTCTACCAATCAGTCAAGTGGCAAGTGGCACCCTTGGAGCACGTGGTGCATCCTGAAGGGCACATCGGGCAAAAGAAACACAAGAGGCGAGTGACACCCTTGGAGCACGTGGTGTGTCCTGAAGGGCACGTCGTGCAAAAGAAACACTAGAGGTGAGTGGGACCCTTAGAGCACGTAGTGCGTCCTGAAGGACACGTCGCGTTGATGATGTCAAAGGAATGAACCTAGATGGCCCTAAGACTAATATCTCATTAAGAAATTTTAAAACAATTTCCCTAATTAAAATGTTGCCTAGTTCAGAATCTAAGTCCTAAGTCTAAAACTACCCTAGGGGTAAAATTTTGTCTACCCGTAAGAAATTATCTCTCTAAAAATAAAATAATAAAGTTTAAAATAAAAACCACTTAAGTAATACTTGTGGACTTCATGAATTTTTGGGTAAAATGAAGAGAGTAAGAACTTAGATAAATTATGTGGAAAAAAAGGGGGGGGGGGTAAAGAAGAATTTGATTATTTAACTTGTGAAAGTGTAAAAGATATTAAATTATTAATAAAAAGGAAAATGGGTTAATTTGCGCAACTGCCATTTTGGCTCTAATAAAAAGGGGAAAGAAGGGAATAATAAAAAATTAGGAAACTAGGGAATGGAGGTGACATAAAAATAGAAAGAGGGAACTTATGGTAAAAAGCAAGAGGTCAACTTAGTAAAAAATTTGCATTCAAGAACCTTCTAATTTTGAAGTGACTTAGCATTTTCATTTTAGGGAAAGTATTTAAAACCTGTAAGGGAATCTAGGAACACCTAGGAGTAAATTTAGAAGCAACTCTAGGTGGGTGAGGGAAATGAGACCATTATTAATTTAAAGAAAATAATTATTGGAGGAAAGTGTTGGATGGATGACACTTGTGCGAAGGAGAATTTATGGAAGATTTTTATTAAAACTTAAAATTTAATGAGAAAAAAAAAAGTTGGGAAGTTATAAGATACGATAAAAGAGAGAAAAGAAGGAAGAAAGGGGGAATCGACTGTTAGCGTAACGTTACACTGTTGGATTTGTGACTTGAATGATTACTTGTGGGGAGTTGGGATTTTCCAGCTCGGATAGGAGTGGTAGCTCAGCCTTGCGAGGAGAGCTGAGAGCTAGACGTACCATATGGATATTGTGTGGCCCCTTTATGGCTCGGGGGGCTAAGGGAGAAGCAGAGTACACCTAGCGTTGGCTGGGAGGTACCGGTGTAGTCTCGACGGTCGACGAGTAGGATTTCACGTATCACGCGGACGTCACCTGGAGCAGGCGATCAAGCAACGATATGTTTTTCATTTTGTATGATAGAAGGTATTAGGACCTTGGCCCTCTCTTAATATTATCATCATTTTTATATTGGCTTGTGAGATGAAAACTACTTGGCTTAAATCTGCGTGGTTCTGGTTGATGGACTGGTTT
>JASDQU010752613.1:16613-35802 GCA_032191745.1 Picea mariana | reverse complement strand
CCATAAGTGTAGGATTCTAATAAACTCAAATGCGAACTTTATCAATATCACTTGAATGACATAGATTCTTTGAGAAATTAAATAGGGATGACTGGTTTCCTATCGGTTTCTCATTTATCAAAGACCACTTATCTCCTCATGTTTTCCTATTCAAGGATGAGAGGAAAAATACCCCATCATAATTCACATGGTTTCTTGAGCATACAACTGTTAATGATTGATGAAATCGTATGTAATAAGTAATTTAGAAAATTCCTTTATGCTTGTAATATTTTAAAATAAATTTCATTTCCGAATTTACAAGCATGAATCAAGTTTAATTTTTGGTTGTTTCTTTAAGCATGACATCAATGTATATTTCTTCTCTCATAATAACAGTATTGGTTTAATTTCTTTTAGATTTTTTTGTTCCAGTATTGCTGGTACAAAAACCAGTAGGTTCCTGTACCAATAGTACATAAATTTAAATATTTTTCGAGGGTACTTTTTGCAAGATATTTTCAGCAGCTTTTAGCTTTGGCATACTTCATTTCCCTCCTTCAGTCAACATGCATCAGTTGTACATAGTCCTCTTTCAGCTTGCAACAATTTGGTATGCTAATAAGAGTTTGCATGAGGGCATGCAAACCAACAATCGTGGGGGAGAGAGAGACATAAGGAATCTCAGTAGAACAACATTCACCAACACTCTCTCTTAGATATACATTAGTTCATATCCTTTCCCCACTTCATCTTCAAATTTCAGTAGTTTACATCATGATTCTGCAAACATTTCATCATGTTCTGCTAGTTTCCACTTCAACATGCATTAGAATTCAAAGCAAGGGTAACTTGAGGTAAAACTGGTACAAATCTTTTTAATTTACTAAGAACTTGGAAAACATGATGCATAACCACTATTACCCACTCCACACTCCACTATGCATTATCACAACTACTCAGTAAACCCTCCATCTTCACTCCACTTGTCGCAATGAACAATATACTCTGATGATAAGACCAAGTAATGAAAAGGAAATATGTGGTATACAAATACAAAGCAACATCTATAGTGTCTTCTCTTCATACGTCATAAAGAATTCTTAAGTCATCTCAAAGAAGATGAAGTCATTGTTGCATATCCAAGCAAAGAACCACAAAATAAATATTGGTCTTAAAATTGATGTCCAAGTTCATATGACCACCATCACCAATATTTTATCAACCATTCTCCATATGCACACCATTCACCATCACTCTGATACCCCATCCACTACTTGTCCTCCATTTTTATGATAATTTTGTTTTTTTGTTTGAAATTCAATTTGTGATATTTTCCAAAGTGTCATTCCACAAGAACTAACACCTACACAAAAGAAACAATGTCACATAAATCTATAAGCAGAGTATCATAAGTTCTTCACCTTGTTTTGCATAAGGACATGCAAATCCTTGGGTTTGGGGGTGTGTTGAGCTCTAGTTTTGTCATACTTTCTGTCATACAAATACACCCATCATTACACCTTCTCTCTGCATTTCATCAATAATATATCGCTAATTACACCATAAACATCCATTATCTCTTGTTATTCATCCTATGTGGTTAATACATAATTTTCCATATTTTTAGTGATTAAAAGGATGATTATACAATAGTTTTGTCGATGATGGTTTAATCCTATGTTTTTATGTCCAAGCAACATGTTTTGTATTGTTCAGGTTCCGGTATATGCACTGTCCATGTTCCGGTACCCTCATTGCAGGTCATCCGGTAATCCAAGTCATCCGGTACCAGAAGGTTCTACAGTCAACCGGTACTTGCACAGTCATCCAGTACCCACAATCCATGTCATCCAATACTCTGCAGTGATCCGGTACTACCTTTGCGTTCATTCGGTACTAGCTCTTTGCCTCTTCTGGTACCAACTCTCTGCCTCTTCCGGTACTAGCTTCATCCGGTACCAGATTGCGCCTATTCCGGTACTAGCTCCATCCGATACTACCATCGCGTTGGTCCGGTACCCATATTCGTGACTGTGTTCATCCGGTACTAAACCCCTGCCTACAAGATTCTGGTACTAACTGTTCTAATCTGGTACCAATTGTTCTAATCCTGTACCAACTCTGCTAATCCGATACTAGAAATAATTCAAAATTTTGGAAAGATTCTAGAGGAAAATCAGGTACATGGTTTTTGTCCAGAATGTTTTTTTCATCTAGACACATGAGTCAGAGTTCACCCAGATCGCACGTGCGGACCTCCAACTCAGGGGGAATGATTCTGCCAAAATTAGCAACAAAACTCAAACTGCCAACTTGCGCCTCTATTTCCGTTCACATGGGAGCATATCTCGCAAAACCAAAAAATGGGTTTTTAGAAATACCATCCAACTATAGAACCCAGAAAACGTTTTCTAAATTTTGATTTTTTTTGGAAGATATGGGTGGATCCATAACTCGAATCTGCCCAAATTGCAATAAAACCCAGATTTTTGAGGATTTTATCTAAAATTGTAAATTTGAAATCTGAGCATTGGGATTCGGTCCCATCCACTTCTCAATGATTTTTCGTGTATAAATAATACTCATAGGGCTATGAGAAATCCAATTATCATTATGGGAATTCTTTTGTAATGGTTGTTAAGGTGTTATCATGACAATGTCAAGATTGTAAGAGACTTGTAATTTTCTGAGTTTGATGGAATAAAGGATTGGTGTTTTGTGCATTCAAGGGGTCTAACATATTTTTGGCAACAAATTACATGTTGGGTAGGGCCCCTCAACTTGGTAAGAATGTTTCCCTTTGTATCTTAACTAGTTAGCATTTCATTTATATATATATATTTTTTATTGTTCACTTTGTTTAAAGGTTAGAATTTCATTTATAGTTTGGAGTGTGTGGTTTGAATCTTAATTTTAGTTTTGCAATTGTTATGTTAATTAGAACTCATATTGTAAACCTCCCAATTGAATACATTATCACATTGAGCTTTAAATTTATTTATCATTCTCTCCTATCACATTTGCGTGCTTATATTTCTGTGTATTCTTCATATGCTCTGTTTTTACGCTGAATAGACTATGTACATTCCCTCATTGCATTTATCTCCTTCATCATTGATTTTCCATCCAATTTGCACATCAAATCTACCATTCAATTCACCCATCAGTTTCTTACTATCCAAAACATCATAAAATAGAGTATGTTAACATATTCTTGTTTGCATTCATTTATAAAATAAAACACAAAAATAGAGTTGTCTTATTCGCTGCATATACTTAACTTTTCTCTTCCATATTTGCTCTTTTCCCTTCAACATGATTTTCCCATTGATTGCAGATTTAATCATGCAATATAATTAATCATTGCAAGAACAGATCGACCCCTGTCTTTACCTCATTCTCTATGCGTGGAATCAATGCACAATCACACTGCAATTACATTTCATGACAAAGAATTGTCCTCTTTCTTTATCTACTCATTCCTTGATTGATGAATGCATATTAAATTACACAACTTTATTGATTGTTCACACAAGGAACTTTCCCTACTCTCAACTTATTCAACACATTAACTTTTGTTTAATTGACTATGCTTTAAATATAGATCTTTCGTCAATTGCAGAAGTTCATATTCTTCTCAATTACTCGTTGATTCTTGTGTTTTACATTGAATCTCTTAGTCTGCAAAGAGTACCTATCCTTCTTTTCCTCTTTTGATTTCATATGTGACTAACTATTTTTATAAGCATTCTGTTTTTAGCTTCTTTTATAGAGTTGATATTTCTTTCCATTGCATAAACATTCCATTTATTTCCAATTTGTATTTCTGCATTGTCATTCTTTCCCATTCCTTTTCATTTCTTTCCATGATTTCTTATTGTGACTGATGCACTTGATTGTGGAAATATCTTGATTTTAGATTGCATATAGTGTTTGATTCCAGTTTGATTGATTGCTTTTAAATTCAGCTTGCCTCTTCCTATAGTTTGAGTGGTTTTATTTGTGTGTTTTAGGTCCGGTTCTTGCATTCACACTTCATTTCGTTCACATAGTTTGAAATAAGTTTTATTTTCTTTTGTTAGTTTTCTTTCATTACGATTTGGTTTTCACATTTGTTTATTTCTTGTCATTTGAATTCATTTCCGTTTAATTGTTTCTTTTATTGCATTTAAGTGTGGATCCACTATAGGAAATAATCATTGAAGTACAAAAGACTTAAGTAAGCTACTCACGATTAATCACACGAACATCACGCCGAGTGCCTGAAAGACTGTGATCTAAGCCCTTATAGCACTAAGTTATTCCTACGTCCCAGTGATGAATCCTTAGTGTTAAATTGTTGCAATGGGTTTGAATATTGTTTTGTCGGCTTTAGATTAGGCTAGACTAGGCTCTGATTCTGCATTTCCTATGCCTGCACCTCGAAGCTTATGAGCCCTGATTGATAATTAAACGTGGGAATTAATAGTGCATATATTTAGCCCCAACAAGCTCTTGCACCGAATTTCCATGCTTTTGAATACCAGTTTCATTTAGCTAATTGGCATCTTCTATTGGGTGTCCCTTCCATCTTACTGGATACTCAAAGTAGGTCTTTCTCCTGGCCTTCTTACCAATCCTTAGATCAATGATGTTCTCCATCTGTGGATTTTCTGTTACAAGCATCTGCTTCTCCCACTGAATCTTCTCTTGATATTCTGATCTTTCTGTGTCATCTTCCCTACAAGGATACAGGTCTGAAATATTAAATATGGGTGATATACCCACATCCTCTGGCAGCTCTATCTCATAAGCATTGTTTCCAAATTTTCTTAAGATCTTGCATGGTCCAATCTTCTTCAATTTTATCTTGTTATATGTTCCTCTTGGGAACCTTTCCCTCCTCAAGTGTGCTAAAACTTGATCCCCCACTTCAATTTGAAGTTCTCTTCTATGATGATCAACTCTACATTTATACTCTGCATTAATGTTATGCAATTGCTCCTTAATATGATTATGAAGCTTCTGCATTTCTGTAGCGATGTCTTCTGCTCCAACGCTTCTGAATTCACTATGCTCCAGATCTCTCAATTATGATACTCCCCTTCGCTTCATTCCATACACTATTTGGAATGGGTTTTTCCCTGTACTTGTTTTTGGTGAGTCATTATATGCAAACTCTGCTTGTCACAGAATTTGATCCCACTGGCTATGATGTTCAGTGACCAAACTTCTTAGCAAATTTCCCAAGATTTGATTTACCACCTCATTCTGTCCATCTATTTGAGGGTGATATGATGAACTAAAATACAATTCTGTCCCCAACTTCTTCCATAATGTTATCCAAAAATGACCAACAAATTTAGTGTCTCTATATGAGGCAATGCTCTTGGGCAATCCATGAAGTCTCACAACTTCCTTAAAAAACAAATTTGTAATGTGTGTTGCATCACTAATCTTCTGGCATGGGGTAAAGTGTGCCATATTTGAGAATCTATCAACCACAACAAACATGGAATCATTTCCCCTTTGCTTTCTTGGCAACCCCAACACAAAATCCATGCTTATTTCATCCCACAGCCTATCTGAAATAGGCAATGGTTGATACAACCCCATGTTCCGTTTCTTTCCTTTTGCATACTAGCAAATTTTACACGTGTTCACAAACTTGTTCACCACTGTTCTCATACCTGGCCAATAGTATGAACTGTGCAATTGTGCAAATGTTTTGTCATGGCCAAAATGTCTTGCTAAACCTCCACTGTGTTTTTGCTTCAATGATTTTCTCTCATTGAACACTTTGGTATGCACAATTGGAAACCTTTAAACAAGAATCCATATTGAATCATATACTCTGTCCACTGGATTCTGTCTCTGAGCACAAGATTTTCACATGCTTCATATGCTTCTTTGAAATCTGAATCATCATGAAACATCTCCTTAAGTTGTTCAAACCCTAAGGTCTTGACCTGAAATTCCTACAGAATCAGACATCTCCTGCTCAATGCATCAACAACTTTGTTAGCATTACCATGAATATGTTTAATTGCAAAAGTGAAATTTTGCATAAATTATATCCACTTAGCATGTCTTTGGTTTAACTTCTCATGTTTGGTTATGAATTGTAAAGCTTGATTATTGCTATACAAGACAAATTTATTTGGAACAAGGTAGTGCCTCCATTTCTTCAAGGCTTGAATTATGGCATAAAATGCTTTGTCATATGTGGAGTATTTTCTCTTAGTCTCATTCAGTTTTTCACTGAAATATGACACATACCTATTATCTTGGCTCAAGACTGCTCCAATTGCAACTCCACTGGCATCACATCTCACTTGAAATGTCTTCCCAAAATATGGCAAGATCAGAATTGATTGTTCTGTTATCTTCTCCTTTAATATCTTGAAACTTCTCCCAACTTCTTCTGTCTAGTTAAAATACGTGTGCCTCTTCTTCACTGTATCCAATATTGGTGCACAAATTCCACTGAAATTTCTAATGAAATTCCTATAGAAACTTGTTAATCCATGGAATCTTCTCACCTCAAATATACTTCTTGGTGATGGCCATTCTTTGATTGCTCTCACCTTTTCTGGATCCATCTTCAATTCATTTGAAGAGATAACAAAACCCAAATAAATGAGCTATGTCTTCATAAAAGAGGACTTCTTTAAATTTATCAACATCTTCTCCCACTGCAATCTTCTCATCACTAATGTTAGATGTCTCAAATGCTCCTCTTCAGTTTTACCGAAGACCAATATATCATCCAGATATACAATCACAAACTTACCAATGAAATATTTCAATACTTCATTCATCAGTCTCATAAAAGTACTTGGGGCATTTGTTAAGCCACATGGCATAACAAGCCACTCATACAACCCTTCATTTGTCTTGAAGGTTGTCTTCCACTCATCACCTTCCCTCATCCTTATCTGGTGATATCCACTTTTCAAATCTATATTTGAAAAAAAATTATCTCCACTTAAACAATCCATTAAGTCATCCATCCTTGGAAAATGAAATTTGTACCTGATGGTGATCTTGTTTATGGCTCTTGAGTCTATACAAATTATCCATCCTCCATCCTTCTTTGGAATCAACACAGTTGGTACTGCGCATGGACTCAAGATTTCTCTGACCAATCCTTTGTCCAATAAATCCTGGACTTATATTTTCACCTCCTCATTCTCTTGAGGTGTCAATTTGTATGATGGTTTGTTCGACAGACTTGCTCCTGGTATCAAATCAATATGATGGCTGGTACTCCTGATGGGTGGAAATGAGCTAGGAAACTCATCCACTACTATGTTAGCAAAATTCTCTAACATCTCCTGAACTTCCTTAGGAAAATCATCCATAGAAGTACTTGTAAGGAAAACCCTTGGTTTCCTCACCACAACAAACTGCATCTCCTTTTCCTTCTTAACTTCAGTCAGGAGTTCCTTCCCACTCATGAGAAGTATGCTTGTGTCGGCTTCCTCTTTTACTTTCTTCTCTTTTATTGGAAACAAAATGTGTATCCTACCATTATTTTCCAAAGTGTAAGTATTCCTTCTCCCATCATGGATGACATTCCTGTCAAACTTCCATGGTCTTCTCAACAAAACTTGACATACATCCATGGGAATCACATCACACAAAATATCATATCTATATCCTCCTATTTTAAATTCAACGAGACATTGTTTAGTTACCGTTACCTAGTGTCCTTTCTGCAACTATGAGACTTTATGTGGATTCGGGTGTGTAGTTGTCTCCAACTCCAATTTCTCCACCATGTTTGTGGATACTAAGTTATCAATTCTCCCACTGTCAATTATCACTTTGCATACCCTATCCTTAGTCTTGCAAACAATCCTAAATAGACTGTTCCTCTGCAATGGATTCTCAACCTCTAGATCTAGTTTTAAGAGAACCTTCTTCAACATCAGGGATTTTCCATCCTCTGTACCTTCTACTTCAACACTCCTTTTATGTGCTTATGAAATGTGAGCTTCACCTCCTTCCTTATTTTTCTTGGGGCATTCCCAAGACATATGTCCTGTCTTTCCATAGGCATAACACCTTACCTCTCCTCCTCTGCTTATTCCTCTTCCTCTGGAAAAATAATTTCTTCCACTTGACTATCTCCCAATGGAGCTTCCTCCTCTTTCTGAGTGACTATGGATTTTTTCATTCTCACCCTTGGGCTTCTATGCCTTATCATGGAAAACTCCCTTACCTCTTTTTGGGCTTTTGCCTTTACTTCATTGGCTTTGTTTTCAGGCCAACTTCTCCTCTGCTTTCAGTGCAATCTGATATGCCTCTTCTATTGTCTTCATCGACATCATGTTGATCTCATCCTGGATCTCATACCTCAGGCCATTTATGTACCTGGAAACTTTCTCTTCATATTTCTCCCTCTGTCCAGTCTTGATGTTCAACTTGTAGAACTCTTTTGTGTACTCCTTCACATTCATTCCTTTCTGTCTCAGGTTCTATAATTTCCTAAACAGATTTATCTGGTAATCCTTGGGTATGAAATTAACCTTCATCTTGGCTACCATTATGTCCCAATTATTTATCTTTGGCTTACCTTTGCTTCGCCTGTCAGCCTGCAGTTCATCCCACCATAGTGATGCATGTCCTTTCAACTTGGTGACCACATCTCTCACCTTCTTCTTCTCATCGACATCTTCGTAGTCGAAATATTTATCCATGGATCTTATCCAATCCAACAACTCTTCAACATCCAAATTTCCTTCATACATTGGGATATCTATTTTTTCTCTATCTCCCATCTTCACAACAAATTTCAACAAGCGTTCTTCAACAACATCACCCCCTGCAAGTTCTTCAACCTTTATTTCTTTACTTTCTTCCTCATTGACGTCTCCAACATCAGGTGCTCTCCTTTGCACTGTCTCCATCACCTCCAATCTTGCACGAAGATCCATCATTTCTCTTTCTACAACACGATTATCTATAGGCGGCTCTACACATCTCCTTGGCAGCATTTGTGCTGACTTTTTCTCGCACACAGAGTACAACTTTGAGTTCTTTATAGCTCTGATACCACTTGATGCACACCCCCCTTCTCTCCTCGAGGCTGCGTGACCTCTTGATCAAGGATCTTTAGCTATCTGAGATGAATTAGCTCCTCAAGACCTTGCTAGCCCCAAATTGAATTAAAACATAGGCCCTTTTATCACCTTAGGTATAGGTCATATGATTTATGCAGACCCCTTTCCATAGCACCTTTTAAATTGTAAGTTTCGGGCACTAGCTCCTTTTCACAAGCCCTTCTCCACATGTGACCTTGGGCTGTGACCCGAGGCTCAACCTCCTAAGTGCTTCGTAAGTTTGATCTTCGGCTACCTTGTATGCAACATATCTCTTTTTATGCGAACTACCTGGAACTAGATCTACGGTTCACGCTCCCTCTCACAACCAATAGTGGTGATCTCCTTCGGAATTTCAACTTTGGGGTCTCCAACCATTTCAACACATCGTCTCTCCTGAAGTGCTTCCTTTATGAATATATAGGATGAGTTCCACATGCTCACCTCGATCTACGATCGATATTGCTCCTTGTTCTGCTTCGGTTGACCTATGGTCAACACTCCTTCCATGCTCATTCTCTCGGAGTATCAAACATCCACAATAATAACCACGCTACACATGTCCTCCGTGGATCCGACGGTCCAGATCTTATGTGGTATTTACGACTTCGTGAAATCTGCTATTTTCTTGACGCAAATCCCCCAAACTGGCTCTGTCCCGTACCTTGCTTATCTTTTGCCACATTTTTGCCTCTTAGTTGACAGCTAGGATCACTACGTGATTTTAGACTTTGGAAATCTCACTCCTCAATACTTCAAAACACTCTAAACCACAAAGTGTCGAAATTCTTCATGGCTAATTTTCGTGCAACTCTCCCAGATCTGATGGTTTGGAACGATCTCACTCCCTCCTAGACGGATCTTGACCACTCAACTTGCAAATGCTTAAAAACTTCTCCTTCTTGAAGGCCTCTCCTGCTAACTTTCTGGAACTTGTTATATCTTTGAACCTCCAACTCCCTTGAGGGTTTTCTTCGACTCTTATTGAAATTTTGAACTTGTGCACTCCTTGCAACATATTCTCATGCAAGACTTAGTTTCTTGCAGGTGACGATGCACACCTTGTAACAATTCCTTTGCACTCTTTGCAAATAACTTAAGTTACTCCTCCTGAGCTTCTGAGTCGAAAGACTCTATCAATGCACTCCTTGTGAACAATAAGCACACCTTTCTTACGAAGCTTAATGTTATCTCTTATAAGCTCCTAAGTCGTAACAAAATCTGTCAACGCACTCCTTACGGACGATATGCACCCCTTGCATGAACTCAAGGAAGAGAAACAATTGAAACTTATCTAGTTCTTCACAAATCCATACATTCAACAGTATAACTTATACATTCATGAAAACAAAAAATAACAGAGAAGATTTAAGCAACATCAACACATCACATTGGATCAATATTCCGCTGCTATATTCATTCAAATGTAAATGGCTACAGTTATGAAAACCAACAACAACTAAATTCAGAAACAACTACATCACAACAATCTCCTCCTAATTTGCAACAACCTCATTTGGGCATACAATGCATCTACTTATACAAGAGGTCTCCTAGGGTTCCCTCTGATTACCTATCTTATCAAATTAAAAGATTACAACTACTTAAGTCCTATTACGATAAATGTCCGTGACAAACAATTAAGGTGAATGTTCCATATCTACGCCAAAATCAATCAAGCTAAAGGAAAATATGATCTCCCATGATCTTACATGATCGTTCAACCTCCTACCGTTAAGACTTATTTGATTCGTCATTCATTCAGGAAATTTATGAGATACTTTATCTTTTAAAAATTCAAAATTTATTCAAAAAGGCGCGCTAGGCGTCATGTTGTCTTTTCATGTGCACTTTATTGATGATGCTCCTGCATCAATCCTAGAGGATCTTAACATCAGCAACAGGGGAGTCATGAGTAGGAGCTCATGATTTTTTTAGCATGGGAGTATGATGCAGGAGAAATTATCCACCTCATCAGTGCCATCAAAACAACACATCAACGCACAAGGAGGAATGGGTTCCAAGGAAAGAGAGGTGCCAACCCTCTCATTTTGAACCTAATTTAAAATTTTTGATGCAATTAAATGTAATTGAAGTCTGTGAAGCTTAAGGAAAACAATTTTTATGTCTTTGTACAGGCTGAGTTATTGTAATAGATAGGGTCTCCTTTAATGGTTGACAGTAGGAGGGATCTAGATCTGATTCAGACTAGATGCCCATTGAATGTAATTGAATGCAATTCAATGTGAGTAGGTGGATGGAGAGAAGGCTTGAGGAGCCCCTCTTTTGTAAAAGATATTTGTTTTCAAAATTCATTAGATGATAAGATGATGAGAGAGAGAGAGAGAGAGAGAGAGAGAGAGAGAGAGAGAGAGAGAGAGAGAGAGAGAGAGAGAGATCTCAAGAGAGGAGAAGAAGTGTTGAAGACTCTGTAGCAGTCCTTCCTTTGTAAATATTTGTACAGATACATTCAGATATAATATGAAATAAGTTTATCTTTCATATGAGGTGCTTTTGTTCTTATGTGTGATGAATGGTTATTCTCTTAATGTCTTTCTGTATTTATTTATGTATGTTATAGATGTAAGTAAGTAGGTTACATTTGCAGGTTTAGATAGACTTATCTATCATTGTAGATTTCTAAGTAGTTCTAGGCTCTTAGGCTTGTGCAAGGAGTGCACACCACAGTATTGAAACTTTGTGAAGTTGGTGCAAGGAGTGCACTTGAACTCTATTGTGAGTTAAAAGAAGAGAGTGCTAGGTGGGTACACTAGAATCATTCTAAAGCTCAGAAGAAATAGTGCAAGGAGTTCACATTAGAGTTGATGAACACCTTGAGGAAGAATTACTAGTGTTACTGAATACTCTGAGGGCTCTGCAAGGAGTGCATTGAGAAAGCGCAAGGAGTGTGCAAGAAATACTTTTGGAAAAAGTATTGAGTCTGAGTCCTTTAGAAAATCAGAGTGGGAGGAGTGCACAGTGCCAACACAGTGCTAAAGTGTTGGTCAAGCTCACGAGGAAGAGAGAAGGAGTGCCAAGAGAGCACAAGAATTCCTTGGGAGGAACAGAGGGTTGAGATCCTTAAAAGATGAGTGAGTTTTAAGATTAGGAGAGATAGTGCCATTATGCATGAGAAATTTGAAAGGAGTGCAGAGGTTGAGAATCCTTTAAGGTTCAGGCTGTGGGGGAAGCACAAAGTGAGCATAAGTGATCCTACTTCAATCTCAAAGCTCAGGAGGAGTAGTGTTTTCTAGGAACACAAGAAGAGGCCGAGTTGACTTCTCTATAGGAAGGGAAACGTTCAAAGGGCTTAGCCTTTTGAAATTAAAAAAATCATTTCAAGCTCAGGAGGTGTAGCACCGTCCGAGGAGTTAGCTTGCAGAGGATAATATTCAAAGGCTCAAAAACTTTGAAAATTACCAAGAAAATACTTCATTTAGAGACGAAGCATGCAGAGGGAGAAGCTACAGAAACCATTGATCTTGGCGAGAGAGCATATCTAGATCATTAGGTCCAAGTCTAGACTCGAGGAGGAGCACATAAGAGGAGGATAGATCCCAGCTATAAGATCTAAGCGAGTAGATCAACAGTCATCAGATCCAGGTAATTTTCACGGGCTTTAACCCTCAGTATCCTTCGGACTTCGCAAGTCTAAGGGTTTTCTATATTTAGACATAGAGGAGATGAGTCTCCCGAAGTCTGAAATCAATCGAGATTTTCCATTTGTAAGGACATGTGTCAATGAATCGTGCGTATATGGAAGATCGACAGTCTGAAAGAATAGATTTTCGGAGTATAGAGGACTCCCAAGGCTCCGAAGTCCCACATCGAATCTTGGTTGTCGTTGTAGGAGACACGTGTCAACAGATAGGGAGGACTAGAGCTTTAGCACTCTGGGAGCACACAGAGTTGGAGCAGGAAGAATTGCCGAAGTTTAGAGTAGTGGAGTCCATCTCCACCGTCGATCTCGGTGGACAGGTGTCATTGGATCCCGTGGTCCAGGTACATTACACTTTAGGAGAATAAATATTAGGAGGGTTCAAATCCCCCAAAGCGTCGAAGGGAGGAGTACATCCTCACCATTGAAGGGAGGGCACATGGAAATAAATCGCATGGTCTGGAGGTCTGTCAGTTCGGAGGAATTCGATTGTTGGGAGTTAAAAATCCTTGAAGGGATGGGAGCCAGAGCGGATATTGGTCATTCATTCCATTGGCCACATAGCAACATATTGTGAAGTCTAGAGACTTAACACTCTAGGGGAAAGCAAAGAGAAGTACACAGGGACATAGAATTGTCGAATCCCTGAACAACAGAGGGAATTTCAGCTGTCTGTTGCGAAGGACACATGGCGAGAGATCCAACACTCTGGAAGATAGATACTCCGAGAGATTTGGGGCATAGTGTTTTGAAATATGCCAAAGTCGGAGGCCCGAAGCATTTTGGGTCGTTGATCAAGAAAGGAAAGGTGGCAGTAGATCTGGAGGTCCGACAATCCAGAAGAAACTTATAGTAGCATTGTTAAGGACTCTCGAAGGCCCAAGGGTTGGAGTCAATCCCAACCGTCCATTTGAGGAGGACCATGGAAGAATATCTAGAGTTCGGGGACTTTACACTTCAGCGATTTCATGTTGTTGTGTAGACAGGGAGAAACCACCAAAGTCCTGAAGGAATCCTAGTCGTTGATCTAGGAGGGGACACATGGAGGGAGGATATCAAGTTAGCTTGTTCGACGTTTCGACGTCGGGAGATATGAAAAGTCATGTTGTTTGAAGACCAAAGAAAATCGTCGAATCCCGGAGTGGATTGATCTGGATCATCCACCGGTCAAAGCATTGTGGACCGTCGATTTGAGGCTCGACAAAATTTCTTTTCAGCGATCTAGGAGATTTGTGGAGAGGGCATTATGTAGAACCTTTGAGGCCCGGAAATGTAATCTGAGCTATTGATCCATGGAGAGAGGAGATCCTTCTGATATACCTGTTTCAACAATTGGCACTTTGTGAGTGTTGTGTGTGTTGGATGCTTCGGAGATCGTCAAAGCTCAAGTGCCGAAGTAGTTCCCTTTGGGTTAACGCCTGGTCACGACCCTTGGTCATATGAGGTGCTGGCCTGAGAAAAGGGGTTGAAGGCCAATTTTGATTTTAAAATAAAAGGGGCTTAGAGAAATCTTCGAGGCACCGAAACAACACGTTATTGAATGAAGCTTGGTCACATTATTTGGCCATATGAAAATTTGGCTTGAGAAAAGAGGGATAGGGGCCCGAAATCGTTTCGAAGGATAAGGGGATTAGGTAGAGCCCACAGGTTCATACAAGGACCTGCACATAGAATGAATGGTCCTGTGAACATTAACAAGGGGGTTCAACAGAGCCTGAAGAGCTGATCCAACTCCTAATTAGAACCATCCTTGACCGAGAGGTCGAGTGGACCTCGAGTGAGGGAGGGGGTCTACATCACATAAGCTATCACCCTACCTTCTTGCATAATGAATGTACATAGTCCTTCTTTTGAATAATTCATACAAAATAGAAAGTATTTTTCCATTTCTGGTACTTTCAGTATGGAAGTTGTCATCAACAATTGTTCAAGATTGTTTAATTATTGTTCACACTACTCTATCCATATACATTTCTTATTTTTCTTTTGCAATTATGTGATAGGATTAACAATCTTTGTAAAATGTTATACTAATCTCCTACAGTAATCAACCAAACCATAAAAATATGTACTTTATGTATCCTTGTAGGCATCAACCATTCCATAATAGCTTCTATCTTTGCTACATCGACATCAATTCCTTCTTCTGAAATTATTTGACCCAAATAATGAATTTCTAGTTTAAAGAGAGAACATTTAAATAATTTAGCATGCATCTTATGTTCTCTAAGATACTACAATTCTATCCTTAAATTATCTTCATGCTCCTTTGGTGTCATTGAATATTTCAAAATATCATCCAAAAACTATGTGCACAAACTTTTCCTAGTATTGTCAAAACATCTCATTCATTAAACTCACCAACAATGTTGTCATATTTGTGAACCCAAATGGCACCACTACAAGCTCACAATGACCAAAATACATATTAAACGTTTATGTGTGTGTGTGTGTACTATTCCCTAATTATTAACTAATGATATCATGATCTCAAATCAATCTTTGAAAATATAGCTACCCTTTTCATTTGATCAAACAAATAATCAATCTTGGGAAACTAATATTGATTTATTATGGTTTATTTTTTCAATTGTCAATTAATTCATTACAAAGCCTCCATGATTGATATTTATCCTTTTACAAATATGATTAGTGCTTCCCATTTTGATAAACTAGGATGAATAAATCCCAAATCCAACAATTTTTGGAGTTGTATTTGCAACTCCCATAATTCCATGGTTGGCATGTCATAAAGCCTATTTGCAATAGGCTCACTTCCTAGTTTGACTTCAATCATGAACTTCCACTCTCGCTTAGGTGGTAGTTGAAGTAACTTTTAGAAACATGTTGGAAAATTATCATAATATAGGGTGTTGAACTATGTTCACTATATACTATTGCTTGTTCATATATATTATATAATACAACTTGCAACCCTTCCTAAGACTTTTATTCATTTTCAACACTGAAATAAATCTTAAAATTACTCCTCTATTAATTATTTCTAAAATTATTTTGTGTCTTGAGTTATCTACAAAATAAAATATCTTACCCTTATAATCTAACACTACCTCATGGTTCTAAACAATCCATATCTATTATAATATCATAGGATCCCATTGTTGTAGTGTTCAATGACACTTGGGTAACACATACACCAAGGTTGACTTCAAAATTATTAACTCATTACCCTTCCATTTGTTTAACTCCTAAATCCATTTGGACGTAATTAAAATATTTTTGACTAATTACCATCATCTCACATCTATATAATTATTTATATGAAACAAAACTTTATGTTTTTATAGATCCATTAATAATTAAAGAAATATATCATTAATGTTATCTATCACATTAAATACTATCAATTGATGCTCAACCTGATGGTTGTGCACTGCTGCATGAATCTTCTGGGATTTACCCAAATCCCTCTGTAAATGCATCTTTCCAAATGTCCAACACCCACTCTTAGGAGGTTGCCTCTTAGTCCTAAACTAAGTAAATGACGACCCACTATTATTTTAAGTTTCCCATGGTCTAGCACCACCTTTCTATATTAGTGGCCTATATGGTGGTCTCTGAACTCTTAAATTATAGCTATGGGTATATATCACATGGCCTTCTATCACATTCTCACACCCTATCATTATCCTATATGTGCCAACTGAGTGAGAACTCTGACCCTATCCTCTTAAAATTGAAGGTTTAGATGGCCCCAACTAACCACTTCCCATGAATTCCTCCTTAGCTATGATATCCCTTTAAATGACTCATGGAAAGTATAGGGAATCAATATATGAACTTTTGATATGATGTTATATTTTATCCCATAGAATAAGTTCTTGATGAGCGCAATGTCTCTCTGTTCAAATACAGTACATACCTCAAAAGTTCCATAAATTTGGTCTCATACTCTGTTATTGATATGTTACTCTATCTTATGGAGTTGAACTCATTCAATTTCCTTTCAATGAACTCCTCAAAGAGGTAGCATTCTACAAAATGATCCTCAAATAGTTCCCATGATATCTCAAATATTTTCATACCCAACTATGGCAATAAGGTTTTCCACCACAATAGTACACCTCCTTTCAATTGGAATACACCTATATGCACGTTGATATTATACGTATAATATCTTAGTGGAAAACCCATAATCATATTCTCAAACCATGGTTCAACTACTTCTGCATCGGTGGATCCCAAAATTGTAGAAACTTGATTTTTTCCAGTTCTCTTTGTGATGGTTCATTGGCCCATTTCCAAGAATGGATGCACCCTTTTATTCTTAGTTCAATCTATTAGTCAATGCATCAAACATTCATTAGAATGCCTACATCATTGAAACGACCTCACCCATGGGAACATTTCCTAGAACATGTGTGCTAGAAGGAGATGGTTGAGGTGTAGGATGAAGTGGATTTCCAACACCTCAAACTCCTATTACCCTACTTCCACCCCTTCTTCTTATTCTCTCCATTACATTCCTTGCATGCATGGCTATACAATTTCAAATTTTAATTAGCTAATCAATACAAAATTATATTCAAGTAGATTAATAATTTAACACATATATTTTACTAAGCATGTTGGTCCTTAGGAATCAACTATTCTAACCCCACTCTAATACTGTATGTAATTCCCCTCCCATGTGTTAACCAAAAAAAAAGCACACACACTCACACACAATAATCATAGTAATAACATAAAATATGAAATATGCA
Source organism: Picea mariana (assembly GCA_032191745.1). Lineage (NCBI taxonomy): Eukaryota > Viridiplantae > Streptophyta > Pinopsida > Pinales > Pinaceae > Picea > Picea mariana. Next base: position 18,352 of record JASDQU010752613.1, on the reverse strand, counting down.
ATTGAACTTCACTCTTCATATATGCAAATATAGTTAATAACACATACACTGGATTTCAAAGATAACTCATTAATTTGACCCCTTGGTCATAAAATCCACTTGTAAACTCTAGAAAGATTAATAAAAATAAAAATGCATGTACAAGATTAATTTCAAATATCATTTATTTTCTAATACTAAGCTAAGTATTATTATATATTCACAAATCCATATTACTAACATTTACACTTATAAATTAATTACAATTGAACATTCCATTCACAATTAAGGAATAAGTAACAAGTAGTAAAGCTACCTCAATTACCAATTTGATCCAGATAAATCTTTCAACCACAATGATTAGTCCTCTATGATCATTCAATGGTTAGAATTTCCTTCTACATAATCAATACAATTTTTTCAATAGAGTACTAACAATCATATTTTTTTTATCATTTTTTAATAAATTACAATACTTTCTTTAAATATATATAAAATTCCTCCAATATTAATAAATATAACCGAACACAAATCTTTTCCAAATCACTAAAATTCTATTTGTCATAATAGTCTGACATTACAAAATACCCAATCTCAAAACTACATATAAACCCTAATAACATTCAACTAAAACATAAATCAAACATTACTTTTAAAGCAACCAAAATTTCTTTATATATATGTGTCTTTCTATATATATATATATATATATATATATATATATATAACATTTTTACCTTTCATTTACATTCAACTAAAACATAAATCAAACATTACTTTTGAAGCAACCAAAATTTCTTTATGTGTATGTGTCTTTCTATATATACTTATACATATATATAACATTTTTATCTTTCATTTCTCAATTTGGAGAAGAATCCAATCATATCAAATTTTTACTTATATCTATATAAATTAGATAAATTAATACTTAATAATTCAAGCAATCCAATATTAAAGAAAACATCTTTTAATTTTACACAATTAAATTTAAATATTATTTAATTAATCTCTTAAAAAATATTTTTAATCAATTTTATCATTCAATCAATCAACTTCTTAAAAATATAACTTATTATAAAAATTAATTTCTTAAAAATATGAGTTATTATAAAAAAAATAATCACAAAAAACCCTCTTGTTTAAGGTCGAAACTTTAGATTTTCTTTCACAAATCTTGAGACGAACACCTGTAAGAAATGTGCGTGACAAAATGTGTGTGGCCTATGTATGGCATGTCGAGCTTGCATGCATGGCTTGCACCACTACAAGGGTTCCCATGCCTATGTCACGTACAAAATTAAAACTAAAAATTGCTTCCGAAATTTCTGTTAAGAAACCATTTTCTCAAGGATTATTTAATAGGAGTTGGGCATGTCCCGATGCTTATTCTAAGGGGTTTATTAACAAAATTTAACTCATCAATCGCAAATTAATTTTCCTCCTAAAAAAAATTTCAACCCAATTCGACAAATTTACAAAATTTTAAGAATATAAAATACATCTATAAATTTTAGAATTGCATCCCCTTTTTTAATTTTAGAATTACATATATTTTTTTAAGGTTGCAAAATATCCTCTTATTTTTGTTTAATTCCAAGTTGCTCTAAGTATTATCTCAAATTCTACTTTGCCAAATACAATTTTAAAAGTTATTACATCAATCTTTTGAACTTCAATTCGAATCTACTTTCGAAATATCCTCTGAAACGTTTAGATCTACTTCAACCCTTCAATTCTATTGAATAATACATCCCATT
>JASDQU010752612.1:40222-89241 GCA_032191745.1 Picea mariana | reverse complement strand
GTATCTCCCTGCCTTATGGTGATTGGAACACTTGACTTGGAGGATTTTCAATTCCCTATTTGACAACCTCTATGTTTTGACAATGTGAGAACCAGATAACGGGGAGTTATTTGGATACCTATCCCCGAAATCCTACCTAGACTAAAAAATCTCTTTTGGCACCTCCTTTGGAGGAAAACTTAGTGAGTTTTTAGAAAGTTTTTAGATGTAGTTGTTTTGGGAGGTTGGGGTTGCAAACCAACCTCGTTGATTAACAATGGGAGTGGATAGTCCTGTCAAGAAAAGATGGGGTATTTTCAGAATCCCTTTGGAGGAAACTTACTTAGACCTCCATGTTTCAAGAAGAAGCTATGTGAGTGATAAGTGATTTTTGTGTGTGAGTGAAAGTGTGCCAATTTTTAGTGAATGAGATGTCACCTTGCTGCAGGTGGACTTCGCTTGGTCCTTACAAGAGTTTGATTACCTAATTAACTAAGTGCCTTTGGTACATCCTTGCGTAATTCAAAATCCCTAGGAAGCTAGCATGTGGACATGTGGGTCCGTTACTATCTCTTTAACTCCCTATTGCGATGTAATCTAAGAAAAGATTGAAACTATCCCTAGATTGAACATGTGGGCAGGTATGGGCCTGTTACAAACCTTTAAACTTCCCTAGTGTTTTGATCCAAGAAAGAAAAAATTCAAACACTATCCTATCTTTGTAGCATGTGGGCATGTATGGGCCTGTTACAATATTAAGATGTGTTTGAAAAAGAAAACTAAGAGGGGTCCCAAAAAGGGTCGTTGTCCTCTCCTAAAGGTTTTAAACTTTGTTAAGGGAGATGAAATTGTTTCACAATCTTTTTCTAATTCTCAAGGTCGCTTGGAGGTGCGAGAGAAGAGCATACTAAGTGATTGTTACTCAACTTCTAGTCCCAATGTGAGTTAAATGTGATTAAAAATGATTCCTAACTTATATTATAAGTCAAAACAAGCCATCCATGTGGCAGAAAGCAAAGAAGGAAAATTGATTTTTATCCTCCTAAGTGCCTATGTGTGTTTGACTAACCCCTTTATATGATGAGGCGACTAAGTGTGGTGCATTTTTTAGAACATGCTTGACATCATTTTTAAGAAAGCAAATGGCCTTCCCCACATCTCAACAACTCTACAATGTGAATTTTTGAACAAATGCGCAGGTCCCAGTGAAGACAGAGGCCCACAGAGCGCGGGCACATGAACAGAGATGAGTCCTAAAGCGCATGCGCGCAGAGAAAAGTTGTCACTTAAGCGCATGCGTGCACGATGTGTGTCTGTGGGGTATAATACCCACGCACTAGTGACAAGCGGTTGAGAAAGAAAAATCCGAATGGATTTCTCTCAATTCTCCTTTGAATTGGATGGTTAGCAGGTCGGCTTAGGCCGGTTAGTGCACCTGCAAGTTAAGCAAACTAAAAGAAGATCAAAATAAACCCAAATGAGGTAGGAATTTGATACCTTTCCCCAGCGGAGTCGCCAATCTGTTGCGCCTCTTTCATCACCTTGGTGAGCAAATAAGAGGTGCTTGCAAGCTCAGTTGGGTCTGCTGAGCAGGACAGCTGTAGAGAAAAGAGTTAGAGAAAGAAAAACAAAACTAAGATTAAGAATTAAACTAATAGATGCAATAAAAATTAAAATCATAAGCATAGGGACTTAGAGATAACAAGAACAAAAAGACCCATGTCACCAATGTTTGAGGCTTGATCTATTGATGAAAACAAAGCACCAAGAAGAAAGGGGACTATGAGTCCCTTCTTCCTCCAAGGGAAGGCTCTTGGACCCTCACTAGTAGCTCTTCTTACAACAAAGAAAATGGAAAATGGTGATGAAAGAACTCCTTACAAATCCACTCAATGGTGAGATGGATTGTCTAATGTAATGGTGCCAAAGTGCTCTTGTCAAGGATGGAGTCCTTAAAACAATATAGGCAGCATAACATTACCTTGAATTCCTTGAGAAAATGAGGTGCATTCATGGATTTTTATAGCATTTCTTTGGGCTTTTGTTTAACTGCCTTGTAGTGTGAAAAGAGGCCATTTAGGGCATTTTTAGGTCTTTGACCAGCCCACCATTCGGATCCAGCCCAGATTTGGAGGTCAAATCGGCTTGGGAGCTGAACCATAAGTGGTTGGGAGGCCGACCACATTCATAAATGTGTCGTTTAGTAGGTGCGCGGCTTTTTTCGCTAACAGTCATGCATCATGCGCATATGCGCGATTTCTACATTCCTGTTCCACGAATGCGCGCGCGCACCCAACTTCTGTAAAGCGCTCTTCAATTTTTCACTACTTTGTATAGTTTTTGACCTTTTTTGAATACTGTGATATTAATTCAGGGTCATGAATGACTTCATTACTATTTGACGATGTTGAGTTCTTGTAACCATGTGCGGACGAAATTTCAGTGATAATAGTTTGTCCTGGTTCTGTTCATTTTTCTGCATTAATACTCCTTCTATAGTCTGCTCTGAGGAAAAAGAAAATACAATTAAATCCTTTGCAAAATCTGGGTTGATCAACACAGGAGATTTAGTTAGAGCTTCTTTCACTTCTTCAAAGGAATGTTTTGCATCTGCTATCCATTTTATTTCATTTCCTTTCCTCAACGTATTTGTGATATGGTTTATTATTTCAGCAAGGTTAGGGATAAACCTTCTTAAAAACATTTCCCTACCTAAAAAGGATTGTACCTGTTTTTTGCTCCTTGGAATAATGATTTTGTGTATTGCAACCACTCTGTTAGGTTCAATTTTGATGCCATCTCTTGAGATAATGTGTCCTGGGAGTTTACCTTCTTACACAACAAAATTTGACTTTTTTGGGTTGAGAGACATCCCAAATTTTAAATGCATTTTTCAAAACTTGAATACACAGTTATATCATCCAAGTAAATCACAGTGAATTTATCTTTCTCCTCAGCAAATGCTATGTCCATATCCCTCTACAAAGTTTCCCCTGCATTCATGAGTCTGAAAGGCATCTTAGTATACATGAAAGTGCCCCATGGGGTTGTAAATGGTGTCTTCTCTTGGTCATCCAAGTGCACCATAATCTGGTTGTATCCAAAAAACCCATCCAACATTGACATTCTCTAGGAGCCCACAATATTTTGTAGGATTTGATCCATTTTTGGCAAAGGATAATTTTCCTTAAGAAAAACTCTATTCAAATTTCTAAAATCTATACAAAGCCTTATTTCTCCATTTTTCTTTCTGACAGGTACAAGGTTAGCTAACCATTTTGAGAATCTCAAAGAAACAATTATCTTGGCATCAAATAACTTCCTTATATATTTCTCAATAAGTGGAAATAAGAGTGGATTTATTCTTCTTATTTTTTGTCTGAATGTTTCTGATCTTCTTTAATTGGTATTGTATGTTGAATGATGTCTTTATCATAAACCTTTAGGTCTTCATAACTCCAAGAAAACACATCAAAAAATTGTCTCATTAATTCAAGATACTTCTTTCTCTTTTCAGAGGATAGGGACTTAGACAACTTGACAATTTTAGGTTCTTTATCAATCCCTATATTAAATTCATCAACCACACTTTCATTTGGACTTACCCTGGGATTTTTAGCCCCATCATTTTCATCAAACAATTTTTCAAGAGGCACAAGACCCTTTGGAATTGTATTGTTATTTAGTTGGATAATCTCCCTTCTTGCTATCTGATTTACATACCCATCTTAGACTGATACAAGATTTTCATTTTCATCTTCATCATAAAAATATTCTTCGTCAATTTGGACATTTTCATACTCTTCTTTCGACTGCAAAAATATGATAACATGTTTTTCATCTTCAAATACTTGTTAGTGTTTAACATTATCTAGAATAGATGGCATGTGTTTTACTTCAATTTCATATTTTTTGTTGGGATAAATTGGAATTCTAAAAATTCTTATTGATGTGGCAAGAGCATCTGCAATCCGATTTTGTTCCTGTGGTACCACTGAAATGTTATATTCAGAAAAATCTTCAAGCAAATCCAGGACCAAATTCCTATAGGTTCTCATTCTAGGATGCTTTGTTTGATATGTACCTTTAATCTATTTGATTATAAGCTCATAATCTCCATGCACATATATCTTCTTATCCTTTAAATCCTTTAAAACCCCCAATCCTAAAATGAGAGCTTCATATTCAGCCATATTATTGGTGCAATCGAAATCCAATTTATAAGAACATGGTTTTGAAGTAGTATCAGGTGAAATGATCCAAACATTGTTAGGACCCAGAAATGTCATTTTTTTCACTACATCTTTTGAACATTCAACCTTCTCATTCCTAAGCTAAATGACTATTATAATATGTACCAAGACCCTTTTTCCCAAGGTATCAACTATTCATCTTGCTTTTATATTTTCATTTACTTAGCATGTTTGATTGGTAACGTTCACATATTTTACCCATGAAATGATTTAACTAATGATCAAAATGTTAGAACAACCCACTTCGAGAAATTCGTTGTTGTTACAGCTATGCGCCAATCCTAGAAGTTGTTACATGAATTCTACAATGGATGCCACCAATCCTGGAAGCTGTTACACAACTACTACGACAGAAGTTTGTTAATCCTGGACAATTAAAGTGCCCAACATTTTGGCGTCGTTGTTGGAGAAGATAATTGTAGATTTTGGGAAGCACACTAGTTTTATTTCTTAGGAATGAATAATCTACATGAATCACGAAACGCGAGAACAAATCCCCCAAAATACTAACCTTACAGGTACCAGAGGATGTGGAGGAAGAAATCCGAACATATTTGGAAGACAGACCATTGTTGATGAGATTATAGCCAGAGCAGATTCTTCTTCAGGATCCATTTTTCGCCCTGCCAATTCTCCAAGAAGACGTGATCCGCAGTCAGCAGAAACACCCCATCTCGAAACATCATTCTCATCAAGGGCTGAAGTTGAAACTGAAAATGAAGATGAATATTTTTCACCAACAAATCAACAAGCAACACTGGAGAACATTAAAGATCAAGGAAGTATAGCCTAGAACATGGAAAATCTAGAAGAAGTTGTTTATCAGATCAACGGTCGGATAGTCACTAAGGAAGAGTGGGACACTGTTCACATTGAGTGGAGGGGGAGAGCACATATGGAGAATCAAGGGGATAATGAAGAAGAGCTCTACCAAGAGAATCCATAGAACAAAGAGGATCAGTTAAACAATGAAAACACTATCTCTACCCTAGTTTTTCCTATTTCTGATGTTCCCACACGAGGGATGGCTCCTATGAAAAACATACCTCTCTCGGCTCTCCCAAATTTTCATAGATTATCTACTGAATATCCGGATGATTTTCTATTTGAATTTGACATTTTGTGTAGAATCTATGACTACACTACCACTTCAGAGAAGCTTAAACTGTTTCCAGCTACATTAAAAGGTAATGTGTTAAGATGTTTCATGAGTCTTGGAGGAGAAAACATTTCAAAATGGGTACAAATGAGGCAGATTTTCCTGAACAAATACCAAGACTAATATTGAACAAGGGAACAAAGAGAGGAACTATTCAAAATGTCACAGAAGGAGGACGAGACCCTTGAAGACTTTGTGGAGTGACTCTAATACAATCTACAACGGTCTGGCCATCCGGATGTGAGTAAAGACATTCTGAAAACCATTTTGCTAAAAGGGGTTAGAGAAGATTGTTTAGATATGTTGAATATGCTTGGAAAAGGAGATATATCTAAGGAATCCTATGAGGACATTGTAGATCTCTGCAAAATATGTTCTCGAGGATCTACAAGGAATAAGTCAGCTACCAAGGATACTACTTTTTCAAGGGTACAGAAATTAGTCAATGGAGGAACAACAAGAGAAGAAATAGGTAATTTGTTAGAAAGTTTCAAAATAGAGATGTTTAACTCTTTTGGCTCACAAATGGATACTTTGCAGGTCAAACAGAAACAAGCAGAATCAGAGCAAGTATTATGCATTTTCTGTCTAAAATGCAGGAAGAAACATCCACCAAGGGAGTGCCCACTGAACAGTGTCCAGGTATGCCTTATTTGTGAATTAGACCATGCCACTGACCAGTGTCCTTCTCTACCAAGTGTAAAAGTATCAATGAAGGAAACTAATGAGGAGGTAGAGGTTATATATCTAATAACACAAAGGAGACAATGGTATCCAAGAGGTCAAGGTATGAATTCTCAATTCTCTCCTCCAACATTTAATTATTGGAACAATCAGCTACCATATGGCCAAACGAATGCTCCCTCTCCAAATCAAATGCCACCCACTTATCAAGATCCCAATGCATGGTTACCTATGCCCCAACAAAAAAATCACTATGGGCAATGGAGCCCATTCGAGAGAGGCCCTCAACAACAAATCAGTTATCAAAGCCATCACCAACCGAACTTCTTTCAACAATAGTTCCAACCCCCATACCAGCAGCAACAGCTGCAATTTCCTCCCAATAAATCACCAAAAAATCCTCCCTTACGACCTCATATGCATTTTCAACCTAACCCAAACCCAAATAATAAGGTCGTTTAGAACATAGACATACATAATGTGCCAGTCTTATCTATTACTCCTATGCCTTGTGATGAAAAAAAATTAAGATCAGGGAGAATAGTTGAGCCAATAGTTGAAGATGCTCCATCTTTAGAATCAAATAAGGAATCAGGGGAGAGAACATCTATTGAAACAGAAGAAATTGACCAACCCATTCTAGAATCAGCAGACCCACCATTCCCTGAAGACTAAAAATTACCAAGCCTGTGAAATTACCATCTTTCAATCTCCTTGGAGAATTGCAAAATCTGCACGTTAATATCCTACTACTGCAAGCAATAAGGGATGTCCCTATTTATGCCAAGACTGTGAGGTACCTCTGTATCAAAAAACCTGGACGAAAACCTAAAGATCCCCTCATAGTGCATGTAGTGGGGGATTTGTCTGAGCTAATGTTAGGAAAAACTCCACCTATTAAATATGGCGACCCAGGAAACCCTACAATCATAGTTAAAATTGGACAAACATCTATTCCACATGTACTAGTTGATTTAGGGGTAGAAATTAACATCATGCCAATAGAAATTATGTAGTTGCTGCAACTTGAAATAGAAATCCGACCTACTCCTACTATTCTAGAATTAGTTGATCGCTCTACCATCAGAGCAAAAGGAGTAATTGATGATTTAGTTATTTCAGTATCCTACTGATTTTTTCGTTTTGCAACCCAAATCCAATCTGGGAGGACATCCTCTAATTCTGGGATGACCATGGTTAGCTATAGTTGATGCTTTCATAGGTTGCAGATCTGGTTCTATGACCATCTCGGATGGTTATGACACAAAAAAACTTACCCTGTATCCTCATGCTACACCCAGTGCAAAACCTGAAAACTCTCTATGGATGGACACTGAGGATGAAAGTGCTCTGCCTGTGCTAACTATAGGAAAGGCCCTGAGTTTCAAAGATGATATGGAGGATGAGTTAAACAACTGTTTTATTTGTGACCCCTCTGCTGTTACACAACACACGCACCACCAATTGATCAGAGTCTTTGACCCTATGGCCCAAGAAGAAATGAACTCGAAAATGTTCTTAGAACTTGCTGACAATCAGAGTGATTTAGCTGTAACAAAATTCATTGTAACAAATGTTGTAATAGAAGATGATGAAACAGCAACATCTGAATTATTTCCTAGAGTCAGTTTTAAGAGCATCGCTGTAGAAATCGAACCTAGAAAAACCTTGAACATCAATCCCGATCTCTCCAACGTTGAAACTCGCCGACTGATGAATTTACTGACTAAACATAAAGAAGAATTTTCATGGGATTACATGGATATGAAAGGCACTCCCTCTGAACTATGCACCCACCATATATACATCAAAGAAGAATGTCGACCCATTTGCCAACCGCAAAGGAGGATGAAACCAAACCTTAAATAAATTGTTAAGGAAGAACTTCAGAAACTTCTCAACGCCAGATTCATCTATCCTATATCAAACAGCGAGTGGGTATCACCATTGGTTATTGTGCCTAAAAATAATGGTAAGTGGAGAATGTGTGTGGACTATAGAGCCCTGAATAAGGCAATGCAGAAGGATCATTTCCCTCTGCCATTTATTGATCAGGTTTTAGATAACTTAGCCAGAAAAAAATATTTTTCTTTCCTAGATGGATTCAGTGGCTATAACCAGATACAAATTGCCCCATAGGACTAAGATAAGACCACCTTTATTAGTCCTTAGGGTATATTTTCCTACAAGGTTCTCCCATTTGGCTTGTGTAATGCACCAGCCACTTTCCAGAGAGCTGTGATTGGTATTTTCTCTGATATGGTGAATGACTGTATGGAAATATTCATGGATGAATTTACACCTTACGGGACTGATTTTGAAGACGCTTTGTCTAATCTGGAAAAAGTGCTCAAAATATGTAGACAGTCTCATCTTTCTTTAAGTACAGAAAAGTGCCATATGATGATGCACGAAGGGGTAGTGTTGGGACACTTCATCTCTTATGCAGGGATTCAGGTAGATCCAGCCAAAATCTAGTTAATTTTCGACATTCCAACTCCATCAACTCAGAAAGAGGTAAGAAGTTTTTTAGGGCACACCAGGTATTACAGGAGATTCATTAAAAATTTCTCTAAACTTGTCTCTCCATTGTTTTTTTACTAACAAAAGATGTTAACTTTCGTTGGACTGACGACTGTGAATTGTCCTTTGTAGATCTTACACAGAGATTGTCCACAACTCCCATCTTGAGAGGGCCTAATTGGGCTCTGCCTTTTCACATTTCTTCATCTTCATATGCCTCAGACAATACAATTGGTGCAGTAATATGGAAACAGGAGGACAAATAACCCTACACTATCTACTATATCAGCAAGAACATGGCTCCTGCTGAGTTAAATTACACAGTTACTGAAAGAGAATTCTTGGCAGTAGTATATGCAATCAATAAATTCAGGCATTATGTTACTGGTTACCCAACTTTTATTCATATTGATCATACAGCCATTAAATATCTAATGAATAAACCTATTACTAATTCCCGAGTGACAAGATGGTTGTTACTACTGCAAGAATTTGACATCACTATAGTGGATAGACCAGGAAAAGAAAATGTCGTTGCTGATTTTCTCTCGAGATTACATATAAATGATGATAATTCACCTATAGAAAATTCCTTTCCTGATGAACATTTGTTTGCAATATCTTCTCACTCACCTTGGTATGCAGACATTGCTAATTATTTAGCTGCAGGGAAGGTACCTCCACATCTATCTCCTCGAGAAAGAAGAAAAATTATTCAAAAGAGTGCTAGGTACAGTTGGATAGGAGGATACCTCTTCTACACAGGCCTGGACCAAGAAATCAAGAGATGTGTGAGGGATGAAGAGATTTATGATCTGTTGAAAGCTTGCCATGATGGCCCTTGTGGGGGTCATTTTTCTGATAAAAGGGCCGGGCATAAAATTTTAAGGATGGGTTATTATTGGCCCAGCATATTTCAAGATGCCAAGAAGTATGTCCAAACTTGTGATAGTTGCCAACGCATGGGTCATCCAACTCACAAAGATGAGATGCCTCTCTAGTCTCAGGGAGTGTTAGAGCCTTTTGAGAGATGGGCCATGGATTTTGTAGGACCCATTCACCCACCTTCCAATTAGAAATTCTATATATTGGTCTGTACAGATTACATGACCAAGTGGGTGTAGGCAAAAGCACTTATCAGAGCGTCAGAAGAGGTTGTCTTAACATTCTTGTTTGAAGATATATTTGTTAGGTTTGGCATTCCCAGAGAATTGGTCACTGATGGAGGACCCCCTTTCACATCACATAAATTTGAATCTCTACTCAGTAAATATCATGTTTTACATAGAATAGCTTCTCCATACCATCCACAAGGCAATGGCCAAGTGGAAAGCACCAAAAAAGTTATCGAAGCCATTCTTACTAAAACAGTGTGAGAAAATCATAGGGATTGGTATGACAGATTGCATGAAGCTCTATGGGCTTACCGAACTACTTGGAGGAGCACAACTAGTTTTTCTCCTTACGAGATGGTATATGGAAAAGCCTTGTTTTTCCCATTGAATTCGAAATCAAAACCTTAAGAACTGCATCAGCAGTCAACCTCGACTTAACTATGGCACAGAAAGCCAGACTGCAGCAGCTCGACGAGCTTGATGAAAGGCATTTGGATGCCATTCATCAAACCATAGTGATTCAACAACAAAGAACAAAATGGCATGACTGAGTCATCAAGAAGAAATTATTCCAGAAAGGAGATTGGGCTCTGTTTTATTATTCACGCTTTAAGGAATTTCAAGGTAAATTGTGTACACGATGGCTAGGGCCTTATGAGGTAGACACTGTTTTTCCCAATGGGACAGTCTGGTTGATTACTATTGATGGATCCAATACACACTTACATGCAAATGGTCATCACTTATGTCTGTATCAACATCCATTGTCCAAGACAGAATTCAAAACTAGCTATACAATTGATACAAATTATCAGATTTTAAATGGAAAGGAGCTTGCTCCTTCCCCTTCTGAACTTTAGGACTTCTTTTTCTCAGACCTTGTATATAAATAATCTCAGCAAAATTTGTATTTCTCTGTTTTTAGTTGAAATTTCTCTATTTTCTTTACTATGCTAATAAAGCTTTGAAAGGTATCAGGCAATTATGTGTGTGCAGGTAAATTGATGAACAGAAAGGAACGATTAGTTCATGGAAGTTGAAAAACTTCCTAGAATCGAAGTACAGTAGCGTTTGGCCGATTTCTATGTTGTTACACCTTCCGATAAATTGTCCGATTTCAATGATGTTACACCTTCTTCCAATAAATTAGTCGATTTCTATGTTGTTACTCCTTCTTTCGATAAATTGGTCGATTTCAATGCTGTTACACCTTCTTCTGATAAATTGACCTATTTCAATGTTGTTACACCTTCTTCCGATAAATTAGCCAATTTCAATGATGTTACACCTTCTTCCGATAAATTGACCGATTTCAATGTTGTTACACCTTCATCCGATAAATTGGTTGATTTCAATACTGTTATACCTTCTTCCGATAAATTGGCCGATTTCAATGTTGTTACACCTACCTCCACCATTTTTGAAAAAGAACATGTTGATACACTAATTACTAAAATTATTTCTTGCCACTTCACTCTTTCGTTTTCGCCTTTTTGTCGATATTGCAGCTCCAGCCCTCCAATCTTTCATGCAACAACACCATTGATTAGACAATACTGATGCTTTCTATCCGAAAGTGTTGCTTCATTATGACGTGACTTCACATTCAGCAATATCTAGTTGGCTCACTACAGTAAGGACTACATCTCTGCACAAGTCGTCATTTCTCTCACAATCCTTCATCATGTCAACTATTCTGTGCCACTCAGATGGCGGTTGGATGTGTAGTTACTCCGACAGGTCGTTATGTGATGTAAGATTTGAGGTACATGATTAATCCTATGTGTTAAAGTAATGAAGATATAAAAGCGCAATTTCCTATTTACTAACCGGTTACACCTGGAGCCAATCCGCTTAGTTGGGGGGGGAAACGTAAATCTAGCCGTTCATTCTGAATTTTATACACACCTCCACCACCTTTCCGCCCACACTTCTTTTAACTATCTTTCTGCAAACCATGTTCGAGCTTATTGTGTCTCTGATTTAGGTGATAGTTTCTCCTCCTATGTGCCTGTTAGACTCTGTAGCCACATCATGGGAGGATTAGCTCTGAGATATGAACCTGCAACTCTGGACAGCTTGTTGCTACACCGAGAGGCCTACCAAATATTTCTTCAGGCTGGCTGGATATCGTATTTTAAGAAGTTGAAAGAGTTTAGTGAGAACGAGGTATTGGAGTTTAGTTAAAATCTTACCTAAGGGTATTCAATGGTGAATGGGGTAAGGATTCCAGTATTAGAAGTAAGGATTGTTGCTATAACAGGGTTGCCAAGAATAGGAGACCAATGGTTTAATAGAAAAACACATCTTCCGGATGCACAGAAGGGGTTCTGAGTCAACAATGAGCAAGTTCAGACCAAGGGAAGAGATGTATATGTCAATTCCTTACCAGAGCCATGGGGGAAAGTCGCAAAATTTCTTAAAAGGTACATTACCTGCGAAGGATGATACCAAGTTGTTTATTTTTCTGATTTCATCTTATTATCACATCTGCGACATCAGAAATTGATAAACATTCCTTATTTTCTCCTCCATTCATTACATAACATGGCCCGTTTTGTAAAAAAATCCAAGAACCCCAAGAACTGCGTTTCTAATCACAGACTCATCGGCCTATTAATTCACATAGGTATGGGCATTTCCAATAACCCATTACCTACTACAGCAGACTAGCCACAGTCTGAAAATACAGAAAGGATTGTACCAATCCTTGAAAACGCAACCCATGGACCTCTTCCAGAGCCTCTTCCCTCGGCTGCAATAGCAGTCCAAACCCCTACTGTTGCAGTCCGTAAGACGTCTCAGAAAAGAAACCGTATAACCTGAAGCCATCCTGGCACCAGATAGACAAGCCTCGACGACTTTGCATTACAACATCCTGTAGTTGTGGATGAACAAGCAGATGAAGAGCCAACCACTCGACCAAAACATGTGTCACATCACTTGGCTGCAACACCAATTATTGAAATCCTACCCCCTGCCTCCGACAAGAAAGCCCCTGCTCCTATCTCTGTGTTACCTAAAAAGTGAGCAAGGATAGCACGGTCCACTATAACATCAAGACCGCTTACCTCTTATGTTGTGGCACCAACAATCACACAGACGCCTCCTATTGTTGCTGCAATCACACATGATTCTCCTATTGCTATTGCAGCCGATCAAGAACCTACTATCATTACCTGTGCATCTTCGTAGAAAAGGAAACATCCATTCAAAGGAAAATCTCGGAGATCCCTTGATCAAATTGTATCAACAGAAAATAAAAACCCTCTAGCTACTGCGACAAAGAATTCTATAGAGGTACAAATACCAGGTTTTACTTTATGCACAGAACTTCAGGAAACTATCTTCTCCTTTCAAAAGGAATGTACCCAATTCGTAGAAGAATCATCGATGCCACCTGATGATTCTGCACATCCTATATCCATTGACGATGTCCAGATCATTGCAGACCCCAGTATACAAGAATATCTTCCTTGTGTGGTTGAGGAAGAAAACCTCGTTCCTCCTCTGGCAATGAAGAAGAAAACCACTACTTTCGTTTCTATGTTACCCAGGAGAAGAACCAGGTCCACCAGGTTTGTTGAAGCTACAATTGGATGGCAAGTGACGCCGACGATCACCCCCTCATAGGATCATTCAATCAGTTCATGAGCCTAAGCGGCTCATTTGATTCCCTTCTGGAATCTCTGATGAAACCCGATCCACGGGTCCTGCCCTTTTTTCACACGGCTCTTCTGCATTCAACCGTGAGCTTCCCCGATTTAAATTCGGGTTTCAATATTCTCTGATCCTTGATGTCACGAGAACCACTGTCTCCACGATCTCTCGATCCCCGAATCTCCGATTTGACCCTTCCTTGCCTTAGCCCCATCTAGTTATGCTCTAGTCCAAGTGACCTGTACTCATAAGACTGCAGCCTTATCTCTTTTGTGATTTTCTTATCCGAGTGTCAGACCTCTTGACCTTTCGATTCCTGATATCTCGACACACGAAATGCCGAAATAAATGTTGTCTTAACCTTCCCTTCTTTTCGTGATTTCGGGCTTTTAAATGCCAAAATGCATGGAATTCTTGTCCACGGGATCCTCGATATTCCGAATCCCGAGTCTTCGACATGAATTCAACTAGGCCCACAACATGGAACTTTTCACCTTTTCACGATTCCTAGTGCCCAAATCTCCGAAATGGATGATCACGTGACATGCGTCCTCCCACAAATAGACGGCTCATATCAAATATTGTCTTTTTGGGGTTTCTAATGTCGAGCGACCAACCTCAAGACCCTGAGATCCCCGATATCCCAAGTGTCGATATCTCGATGTGTCGATGCCCTTCAGGAATTCACTCCTCTATTCACGGAGACTTAACCTTCACGTCCCTCCGGTCAGATCCAATGGATGACGGGTATCTGAGTGAGATCTGACGGCTCACGATATCCTCTTCCTACGCACTCCTTTCGTGCTGCCTTCTGGACGTGATGACCTTTCAACGGCCCAAATTCATCTGTAGTCTGGATGAATGGCTACTGTGCCTTCCCCTTTGAGCTTCCTCGCACGTTTTCTTCCCAGACTTGGAAGAATTTCAATTTTCC
Organism: Picea mariana; assembly: GCA_032191745.1. NCBI lineage: Eukaryota > Viridiplantae > Streptophyta > Pinopsida > Pinales > Pinaceae > Picea > Picea mariana. The sequence goes on along the minus strand of JASDQU010752612.1, from coordinate 74,934 downwards.
AAAGGCTTCAACCTTTGCCTTCCTTCTTATCTGTGAACTCTTCAACTTTGAGCTTTGCTGCGCACATATGAAAATGTTGTCCCTCTTGAGCTTTCCTGTAGCTTCAACCTCCAAGGAAACTCAGTTCTTCTTCCCTTTCTCCTTCAGATGGAGAATTTGGATTCCCTCCTGGCTATCCTTCACTCAAGCAACCCTTTGTTGAGTACTTTCGGGTATTCAGTAACCTTGCGAAGATCCCTCAGTGATTTCTTCTTCAAATTACAGAAATCAAAGAGTTTTCTTCTCCCTGTGCCTATCTGCACACCTTCTCAATGCCCACTTGGCAGAGTCTTCAAAATCCGTAGTGATTCTACCTTCTGTCTAAATTCACAGTATAGTTTCTCCTCTATTGACTCCTTTCACTGGCTCGATGCCCACCTGGCAGAGCTTCACAGAACTCCTCAGAGATTCTGTCTGCAACTGTGTTTTCTCCCATAGCCTTGCCTCCAAGGTGTTCAACAACCTTGAGGTCTTCCCTGAGTTGTTGATTCCAGTTTCTGTGCCGCAACATGTCTTTGTCTGAACCCGCAGAATTCAGAAGTGCTTCAGTGCACTGGTATTTAGAGACGGCAGTACTCTGTCATGTACTCATAACATGAACCTCAAAGACCTTCACCTGAAATCAAGCATACTCCTGCAAATGAAAACCTACAACATACATTCATATCATATGAAGAACACTCACAGACATTCATTTAACACATAGTCATGCAGGAAAAACTGTTATTTGTATTAGAAATGGCAAACACCTGTATTTACAAGGTCTTCCTAAGCATGGCATGTGACAAGGTCTCGGCTCCTTCTTCTGCTCTCTACTCACAAACCCTATCTCAACTATGCTCTCCCATCTTACTCTCTTCTCAACTAACTACCCAAAGAGATACAATTGATGTTTTTACATGAGGAGGCTCTTTGAGCTCCCCCTCCAAATCTACCTACCCTATTCAATTACATTGAATGGGTTGTCTAGTCCACTATCTGGATCTAGATCTCAGCCTTACAAACATTAAAGGCCTTCTTATCTACAGCCTGCACAAAGGCACGGCTTCACAGCTCAACAGCTTAAACATTTAATTACATTCAATTCTAAATCAAAATGAGGGTGACGCCTCTCTTCAGCTTTGAATGTGTGCGCTTGACGTGGCTTGCTGGCTGGTTGGCTGATGTGGAGAGATGCTCCTGCATCATACTCCTCAGCTGCAAAATTTATGAACTCCTGCTCATGAGCTTCCCATCTGTGCTGTTGAAATCCTCCTGGATCCCAAATCATCCTCTGGAGTCGTTCATCCGCTCCATTGTTTTGTTGTTGCTACTGATTATGCGCTACTACTACTGCTCTATTTCTGCTCAGCCTTTCCTTGCTGACAGTTTTTTCTGACCGTAACATCAACTCTCTGATCTCCTTGATCACTTCATCCAGCTGCTCCAATGGCTAGCCCTGTTCATGCAGTCTCCTCAACTGCAAAAATTTTTGGCACATGGGCAGATCACTGTGATCTCCCATGATTTCTTCATCAGCTTCCAACTTCACCTGTTGGATGTGCACGCCCTGCACTTTCACCCTTCTCTCTAGGGATTCAATTTGTTCATACAAATCAGCCAAACTAATGTTGTCTACTTCTTCTTCTTCTTCTTCTGCAAACTCCCATGTTGCAGTCTTTTCAGTCTCCTGGCTGAAAATATTGAGCCATTCCTCAGAATGCTCATTATCCTCTTCTGTTTCTTCTGCTGTCAGCTTCAGTGCTACAGCTTCCTCAGCTTCCTGGCTGAAAACATTGAGACACTCCTCAGAATTCTCATTTCCCTCTTCTACTTGGGCAGCTTCAGATATCTTCTCCAATCCTTCTGCGACAGTTTCAGCTAGTTGTCCTTCTGTTGTTGTCGTATCTGCAACATAGATTTCTTCCTCCTCTTGGGAAAGTGGTAGGAATATCTCGATTCTCCCAATCATTATAAGGTTCCCCAGTTCAGCCTCTCAGATGGTGAAAATTTATAACTTGTCATCATCTTCATTCACATGGCTTGGAAAACCACATGAATCTTCACCCTCTGTCATCTCCTCTAGCTGATTCCGACTCACTTCTGAGTTCATGAGACCCTCAGATAGTCTCATATGCTCATCCCTACGCACCTGGCAATATGGGATGCTTCTACTACCCTCTTGGCAGTCTCCAAGATCCTACAGTGACCTCATATCATTGCCCAACTGGCAATGTGAAATTCCTTGGCTGTCCTCCTGACAGTCTGTGAGATCTTTAGCTGATCTCAACTCTTTCCCCACCTGGAAATTTGGAATTTCCTTAGGTCCGTCGAGGTTTTCAGTATGCCTCACCCATCCTCTTAACAGCCTATGCTGTCTTCTAGCCGTCAACTCCTTGACTGGCCATTTTAACTTCAACTTCTTCATGGGCCATTCATATACCCATCTCGGCTTGGTATTCTGCTGCATCCGCAATGCAAGCTCTTCCATTCTTTCCCTGATGTCAGCAAGTTCTTTTCCCCTTTCGGATGTGCTCATTATCTCTGGCCTTTTCATTCCAGCATACCTATGGCATCCAGTAGCCATGTTGTTTTCCCTATCTGCCTTCTTGGCAAAACCCGCTGTTGTCACTCTTGCAAATCTAAGCGCTTCAGCCTCTCCTACAGTCCTGCTAACTGTCTTCTTGATTGTTGCCTACCTGCAAACAACCATCACATAGTTTCCATCACTCTATCTTCTTTTGCCTTCTCCCTCTGCTTGAAATATACAAACTGAGTTCAAGCTCTAATACCACTCTGACGCAGGTGATCACCAGCTCATAGGATCGTTCAATCAGTTCATGAGTTGAAGAGGCTCATTTGATTCCCTTCTGGAATCTCTGATGAAACCCGATCCACTGGTCCTGCCCTTTTTTCACACGGCTCTTCTGCATTCAACCGTGAGCTTCCCCAATTTAAATTCAGGTTTTGAGATTCTCTAATCCCTAATGTCACGAGAACATTGTCTCCGCGATCTCTCAATCACTGAATCTCCAATTCGACCCTTCCTTGCCTTAGCCCCGTCTAGTTATGCTCTAGTCCAAGCGACCTGTACTCATAAGACCGTAGCCTTATCTCTTTCGGGATTTTCTTATCCGAGTGTCAGACCCCTTGACCTTTCGATTCCTGATATCCTGACACACAAAATGCCGAAATAACTGTTGTCCTGACCTTCCCTTCTTTTTGCGATTTCGGGATTTTAAATGCTAAAATGCATGGACTTCTTGTCCACGGGATCCCCGATATTCCGAATCCCGATTCTCCGACGTGACTTCAACTAGGCCCACAACATGGAACTTTTCACCTTTTCATGATTCCTAGTGCCCAGATCTCCGAAATCGATGATCACGTGACACGTGTCCTCCCACAAACGGACGGATCAGATCAAATCTCGTCTTTTTGGGGTTTCTGATGTCAAGCGACCAACCTCAAGTCCTCGAGATCCCTGATATCCCGAGTGTCGATATCCCGATGTGTCGATGCCCTTCAGGACTTCACTCCTCTGTTCATGGAGACTTAACCTTCTCATCCCTCTGGTCAGATCCAACGACTAACGGGTATCTGAGTGAGATCTGAAGGCTTACGATCTCCTCTTCCTGCGCGCTCCTTCCGTGCTGCCTTCTGGACGTGATGACCTTTCAATGTCCCAGATTCATCTGCAGTTTGGACAAACGGCTACTGTGCCTTCCCCTTTGAGATTCCTCGCATGTTTTCTTCCCAGACTTGGAAGAATTTCAATTTTCCAAAGGCTTCAACCTTTGCCTTCCTTCTTCTCTGTGAAATCTTCAACTTTGAGCTTCACCGCACACATATGAAAACGTTGTCCCTCTTGAGATTTCCTGTAGCTTCGACCTCCAAGTAAACTCAGTTCTTCTTCCCTTTCTCCCTTAGATGGAGAATTTGGATGCTCTCCTGGCTATCCTTCACTCAAGCAACCCTTTGCTGAGTACTTCCGGGTATCCAGTAACCCTACAAAGATCCCTCAGTGGTTTCTTCTTCAAATTACAGAACTCAAAGAGTTCTCTTCTCCCTGTGCCTATCTGCACACCTGCTCAATGCCAACTTGGCAGAGTCTTCAAAATCCTTAGTGATTCTAGCTTCTATCTGAATTCATAGTAGATTTTCTCCTCTATGCACTCCTTTCACTGGCTCAATGCCCACCTGGAAGAGCTTCATAGAACTCCTTAGAGATTATGTTTGCAACTATGTTTTCTCCCACAACCTTGCCTCCAAGGTGTTCAACAACCTTAAGGTCTTCCTTGAGTTGTTGATTCCATTTTTTGTGCCGCAACACGTCTTTGTCTGAACCCGCGGAATTTAGAAGTGCTTCAGTGCACTGGTATTGAGAGACCACAGTACTTTGTCATGTACTCCTGACATGAACCTCAAAGACCTTCACCTGAAATCAAACATACTCCTGCAAATGCAAACCTACAGCATACATCTACAGCATACATTCATATCATATGAAGAACACTCACAGACATTCATTTAACACATAGTCATGCAGGAAAAACTATTATTTGTATTAGAAATGGAAAACGCTTGTATTTACAAGGTGTTCCTGAGCACGGCCTGTGACAAGGTCTCGGCTCCTTCTTCTACTCTCTACTCGCAGACCCTATCTCAACTATGCTCTCCCAGATTACTCTCTTCTCAACTAACTACCCAAAGAGATATAATTGATCTTTTTACATGAGGAGTCTCTTCGAGCTCCCCCTCCAAATCTACCTACCCTATTCAATTACATTGAATGGGTTGTCTAGTCCACTATCCAAATCTATATCTCAGCCTTACAAACATTAAAGGCCATCTTATCTACATCCTGCGCAAAGGCATGACTTCACAGCTCAACAACTTAAACATTTAATTACATTCAATTCTAAATCAAAATGAGGGCGATGCCTCTCTTCATCTTTGAATGCATGTGCTTGATGTGGCTTACTGGTTGGTTGGCTGACGTGGAGAGATGCTCCTACATTAGCAAGATATGGAGCAGGCTATTCCTATTCTTAGTCCACTGTCCTCTATGGTTGATACAGGGACGGTTCCACAAGAACCAATTGTCCATGCCGAGACTGATCCACAAGAACCAGTCCTGACAGATACAGCAGTTACACTAGAACCAACTGCTCCACAGAAGATTGTCCCATCAGAGCTAGTAATATCGGAACCAACTGACAATGTCGAGACTGTTCCATAAAAACCAGTCCTGACAGACACAGATGTTACACAAGAACCAACTGCCCATGTTGATACTGATCCACAAGAACCAGTCCTGACAGACACAGCTGTTACACAAGAACCAGCTACACAGCATGTTGAGGATGTGCCACTTGCCCAATTATTTGCCCAAATAGAGAAAAAGATAAGAGTACAAAAAATTCCAGGATCGTTGCACTAATAACTGAGAATGATAACCTCAAAGCAGAGTTAAAAACCCTGAAACAAGAGGTGGCAGTTGCTCGACAGAAAAATCCAGATGGGATAACCTTGGACATCCTAGCACTGACAAAAGATGTTATGGGAAGAAACAAAGAACTCATGTGTTTTGAGTGTGGAAACATTTACTATGAGACAGGATATGAGGTATTCAAAGTTCCAGTGGCTACACGACCAACAACTGTCTCAGTCAAGACTGAGCATGAACTTACTACTACACAAAAATCAGTAAAACAGAGGAGATCTCATCGTCATAAATTAGTTGTTGGTATAACATATGCTTGCAAACAAGAACCTATGTTCCCTTCATGAGTTGTTACTCGAGAAACTCAAATTGCTTCCATTCTCAAGAATAAAGAAACTCAAATAGATTGTTGACACAACAGATTTTCCTTTTTGACACAGCATTCTTCAATACCGGCACTTAGAAATTTTGTACTGGAGGAGGTAGTTATCTACTTCAGTTACACAGTAAGGTTTGAATGTGTTTTGCATGAGGACATGCAATGTCTTTAGTTGGGAGGTATGTTAGGACCCAGAAATGTCCTTTTTTTCACTACATCTTTTGAACATTCAACCTTCTCATTCCTAAGCTAAATGACTATTATAATGAGTACCAAGACCCTTTTTCCCAAGGTATCAACTATTCATCTTGCTTTTATATTTTCATTTACTTAGCATGTTTGATTGGTAACGTTCACATATTTTACCCATGAAATGATTTAATTAATGATCAAAATGTTAGAACATCCCACTTTGAGAAATTCGTTGCTGTTAGAACTATGCACCAATCCTGGAAGTTGTTACATGACTTCTGCAACGGATGCCATCAATCCTAGAAGTTGTTACACAACTGCTATGACAGAAGTCTATTAATCCTTGAAGTTGTTACATGAATTTTGCAATGGATGCCACCAATCTTGGAAGCTATTACACAATTGCTACGACAAAAGTCTATTAATCTTGGAAGTTGTTACAATAGACGCCCTCAGTCCTGTTGTTTTATGACTGTTGCAACACCTGTTGATTAGATATCCTGGCTCACGATGTTGATCAAGGAGAATTCTAGATTTTGTATTAATGATATCTAATGAACAACTTGAGAATCGAGGATTCTCAAGACTGTTTTGTTTCTGAACACTGAGTGACTCTGACTTTAAATAGCAGAGATTTTGTAATGTAAAGGGTTGTTAGTATTTTTCCTTTGACAAGAAAGAAAGAGAAGTAGCGCTTATTGTACTCAAACATTTTCTGGCAATTGAATGAAAGAGTGGATTAAATTTCTTTAGTAGACTGTAACCTATCTCTTTGAGTGGATTCAGTGAGAAGGAAAGGGCCCACCTTCCTCACTGATTCCCCTCTATTTCGAATTCTAGATTAGTCGTTTTTGCGAATGATTTAACTATTAGATATTTCTGGAATACAAATGTTGTTACAATTTAGTTCCTTCTTGGTAAATGCGCATAAACTTGTCTCATGAGAATTAGAAATCAGTTGTTGAACATTGTTGGAGAACTGTTTTTCCTTTGTCTGCATTAGGTTAAAATATTTTTTTGGAGAAATAAAAGTGTGAAGTAGCTTCTTGCAATAAGTAGATTTCCTTTCTGCAATACTATAGAGTTTATTCCTACAAAAGTAAATTAGAAAGTTAGATTAGGGTAGGCAATTCAAGGTTTTTATATATTCATCAGTTTAGATTGCAATTATGATTTTAATTTTGTAGGACTCCAGCTATATCAACACAACTGTGTTAGTGATATTGTTTGTTTGTTTTGTTAAAAAAGAAATTCCCTACTACAATTAGATTAGAGATGCTTTCATAATATAGCATAGATTGTGCAGAATTATCTTGAAATAACAGACTTCCCTAGGTTGACAATTTATATTGAACACTTTGATTTTCCATTCAATTAGACAATTAAAGTGCCTAACAAACACCAGCTCCTTCTCCCTCTTTGTTGACTGCCCCATTAAAATCCATATTCTAGACACCTTCATCCTCTTTATTGTTTTGTTTTGAAACTGATCCTTTTTGCTGATCCTTTGAAACAATATGATCATATTCTTCAAAACACAAATCATTATAGAAAATAGAAGATCCAGTGTCAGTCTCCATTGAATAAATAGGATGATTGTTGGGTTCATCTTTGTTTCTCACCATGTATTTCAAATGAACCTCCCTGTATAACCTTTTGTCTTGACCAAAGATTGGCGTTGTGGCATAAGACATGTCCATTTGTAAGGTGCCTTGATTTTAGCATCCCATGATCTTGATAGTGACATTCCAAATTTAGGAGGAATCTTTGCAACAACTACATCCATTATCAGAGTTTTTGATGGGATCTGAGCTAAAGTAACAACAATATATTTGATTAAACCCTCACATTTCACCTTTCTTAAATCAAAAGAAAACAGATTCTTGTATGGTCTGGTGATATCCAAACCCAACTCTTCCATGATCACCTTTGGCATCAGGTTGTGAGATGCTCTTGAATCTAACATTGAATTATCAAGAGTTACATTATGTATATTTAGGATAATATAGAAAGGAGGCACATCATCATCTTTGCCAATTTCCTCAACCCGAGGACCAAATAAAATAGCAGGATGGTCATCTTGTACATTAAGGGTGTCTGAGGTCTATTCCATTTTAAGCATCTTTACAATCTGAATTTTGTATTCCATATTTCTGATCAACTCATTAAAAGGTGCATAAATATTAATCTTTTCCATTTCATTTTCAAAATTAAAGGAGGGTTGAGATTTTTCTACTTCTTATAGAATTGATTCTCTTCTTACCTCTGGGACATCTTGTTGGCCCTCGAACAAGTTTTGAGGAAACATTGGTAAGGATTGACCACTTTTTGGACATCGACAGGTTGGTCGAAGATGGAGCGCCAAGGAAGAGCTAAGATCGCGGGATCTCACTCATTTTTTGGACCCAACAAAGGTCTCATTAGGGTTTATGTAATGGGTATGGGATGTCGTCCCATGGGTTTACCCATGATTAGGCCTTTTTGTAAATGTATAAATATTTAAGGATGTAATGTAGAAGTAGTAAGTGGCTAAGTGCAAAAAGTAGTAGTATGAAGCTAAGTGCAAGAGGCAAGTAGTTCTGAGTTGCTTTGTGCAATAGACTGTGTGTGTAAGGTTTTGTGCTTAGTAGAGGAGTTAGCTTTGTGCCTTGACCTAATTTTGGGAAGGTGGATATAGTGCGTAGTGTGCAGATCACTTGTCCGGTGCAAAGTTTGGCTCTGTGGCTTAGTGCACATGAGCAGAGTATAAGATATTGAAGACTAATAAAAGAAGAAGAAGTTGTTGGTGGACATATCCCCACACTGGAGTGAACCACGTATATCATGTGTCGATGGTTTTCTTTTTGATATGATATTTATGTTGTAGATTTTCTTAATGCATTGATTATAATGAATGATAGATAGATCTATGAATACTGAGTGCTTTGTCTATCTTGAATATGTTAGATATAACTTCTAATGCTAAGTGTGAAGTGTATGTTCTCATTATTACTGCATTTATTTGTACTTAGGGTTTGATCTGCAATGTGAATAAAGCTAATAAATTAATATGTGTTGTCCCTAAGTACTCTGCGATGTTTTATAATCACAGATCTGTGTCCCAGATTAGTTACAGGCACTTGACTCGTGTAACTCTCCCTGCCTCTACCTCGGGTGAGACTGCACATGCTTTGCAGGTGTTGCCGAAAGGGTCAGTAGTTAGGGTTTTTTTGGTGTGTTGTTTAAGCGTTGAACACTGGGTTTTCCCTTATGCCAACACATCTCTAGGATGATGTTCTTTCTGTTTTGGAGGATATTCTTTCTATTTGCCTTTATTTGATGTATCATATTTTGGAAAAAGATTTTCTTGATGACTAGAATATGGCATGCCAACTCTAGGATCTTTTGGAGTATTGACTGCAATTTTCTTATTCCCGAGGTTATATTGTTTTTGGAATTCCATGATGGAATTTTGATATCCTTTCCTATAATCATATTTCTCCTTTAATTCATCATCTTTCATAAACATATCATGTTCTTCTTTAGTTAAGTAAACTTGTGACCCTTCTAGGCCAAAACAATGAATATCTTCAGGAGGTTCCTCAAACAAATCTGCAACATAATTATTTTGGAAAGGAGGTCTAACTGGTTGATTAGCTGGAATCCTTTGTTCTCTCTGTCGTATTTGCGGAACTGGAGGTCTCTTGAAATTTTTATTTCTGGCTTGAAGATCATGTGTGTCATGGGACTTATCAGTAAATGCGTACATAAATAGATCTCCCTATATCCACCTAGATCTAGAACAAAACATAACAAAATATGATGCTTTCCCTAAGCTCTAATCATTGAGTTTACTATCTAACAAGAGATGAGAAACATATCATTTAAATATCGCTTCCTCTTGCCATTGTCATCCTAGCTCCACTCCAATGCTCCTGTGATATTGAATCTACAAGGGAACATAAGCCAACCAAAGTGAAAGCAATATAATATACTCAATGAGAACTTATGCATGTGATCAAGGAATCATACAATAAAACAAAGAAATTTTTATGGGAAAGAAACATATCACTTTATTCTATTAAAGTGAAAGTGGATATTACAACCAAAGCCTTGATGTTGCAAGGTCCCCTTCCGATGACCCTTTTCTCCAACACACACACTTTCTCTGACCTTGAATGAAGAAGATCCACAATGACTTGATAAACTGAAATGAAGCCCTCAATTATGAACTGAAGTATAATTCCTCATCCAATTCTTATCCTATTCAATATTAATCTTCCTTGAATCAACCTTAGCCTTTTCCATGAGAAATCCCTCTTTATATAGGGGAAAGAGAGATGGTTGAAGAGGTTAGGATGAACCCACCAAATCAGAGAAGCGAGTAGGATCCAAACCATATGGATGCCACCTTATCTTATAGAAGATCCCCTTCTAGAACTTTTGTGAAGCTTGACTTTTTCTTATCCTTTTGACATCGTCGCACCCTAGTTGTAGAGCATCCTGCAGAGACGTCGCAAACTAGCTTTAGAGCAGAGGGCGATGACTAGGCACCGTCGCACCCTGCATATGGTGTAGCCTATGATGACCTTCCTTAATAGGGTTTTTTAGAAGAGAAAGCCAATCACTTTCCTCATGAAGAAAGGCTCTTTTTTGGAACATAAACACATGTTTTCAATGGATCACTAAGATGACCAAAATAATGTGTAATAGAATGCCCCCCAACGTATGAGGCTGGAAATCTTGACAGCCGAAATACTTTGTAGAATGTGTGTGTCGGAAACAAAGAGCACACCGGTCGGGAACCTGCAAAAAGTCAAGCATCAGCATAATAATATACCATTGTTCGAGGTAGGCATTCCCATACTCATATTACAAAGTGTCGAATGAGTCATGGCCACTAAATATACACTGTGGATCCATGTCTTTATGAATCGACATAGCCACCCAAAATACACTGTGGATCTATGCTCTAGAATTACTCAAATTCAGACATAGCCACGAGACATACAAAGTGGATCTATGTGTCAATACAAATCATGAATACACCATCGTAGCCTGGACCAGAATGGTATGACCAAGGGTATTCATTTCTGTTGTCCCTAAGTACAAATCTAACCATGCGATTACAGGTGCTGAAGTCGAACATGGTAGAAACCACTTGATTACCAGTCAATTATGAGAATCGTTAACAAGTGAGAGGGAAATCACCATTGATGTCAATGACTCCCAAGTTACCCTAGTACAATCCAATGAGTGTGAATGAAGGAGTTGAAGTTGAACACTTGAGGGAATCTTCCAATCAGGGTCCAATGATGTGAACCCACTGTTGAAAGAGACTAAACCTGTCATTGAGGCATGCAAGCTCTAAGGCACTGAATGCTTTCTAATTCTTGTTCTTGGATAATGAGCTGAAGTCAACGGGAAAAGAATCATCACATGATGGAATTGATGTATCCCCCATCAATGACACAAAATAAGTAATATATTTGAGATAGATCAGAGTATGAAATGATTCGAAACTGACATAGGGAAGGCTGACATGGTAGAAAATTTATAACTGCAGATGGTTGACTCAAAGGAAGCTTATTAAGGATGGACTTCTCTTGAACATATGAATGACACGATAATGGTCTTGGCATCATTGACTCAAGGAGGACCCAACATATGGACATGAGGATGGTCAAATGAGAGATGAATGGATTTACCAACCCAGATTCAATGATGAAAGGGGGTGTCATGTTCAAGAGTGACTTCTTCTGCCAGTAACACGGATACAAAGACACACTTCTTTCCCAAATTTTTCCCCCACCATTTATGGTGAGTACCTATTTATTTTTATGCAAGATTGAGGAGGATAAGATATGCTTGTTTATGTAATATCATCCTTCAGACGAGTCCCTCAGAGTACATTTAACAAACCCTAAGAAGGAGTGGTTCGGTCCCATATCGGTCTTTCGATGTTTGTTTAACGAGTCCAACGAGAGAAAAAACGGGGGTTTTTCATGTTTAGAGAGTCTGAAAAACACTTAAAGAGAACTCCATTAGTTCCTTTTTTGTAAATTAATCCAATGAGACCGAAAAATTGATAACCTACCTCTCATCAAATGTTTTATTCAAATACTTTTAGGAGCGTGAAAAAAACAAGGTGGCTCAGCAATATTTTTGTTTTTACGGAGCATGAAAAGAGATTAAAGGATACTCCATGGGTTTCATTTTTCATGTTACCATTACGAGTACGAAAAAGAGACAAAAGTATACTCAGTTACATTATCATTGATTTACAAGCACGAGAAAGAACAAAAACTAAGCTCGGAGTTTTTTCTGAAAAACTCTAAAAGGGTATGTACATGCGACAAATGTGTAAAAGAAAACCAAAAAGGCATATCCTTGTTCACTATATCACTCCTAGGTTTTTCATCTACAAAAAACCAAACACTTTCAATGTCATTAGAACTTTAGGGTTTAGGTGGAATATAAAAAATAATATAAAATAAAATGAAAAAGTGAAAAAGTTAATAAAAATGGGTAAAAAACTTCATTTCACTATTTCATTGTTACTCCACCCAAACTTTGTTCCAAAACCCCATATTTACCTCAAATTTCCATTATGGATTGCAGGAGGCACAGTTGATCATTTGACGAACGGTCTCCACAAAACAGGTACTTTTCATCTCCTTCAACTTTTCATGGATCATTTTTTTCTCTTCATTGGTTAGAAATGATTGTTTGAGTCATGTTTTCGAGGGTACCCACGCATGGAGATCGTCGCAGGTGCCCTATATCATGCCCTGTGATGACCCAGGGTCATTGCAGGCGACCCTAAATCTAGCATGCGATGAATCTGGATTGTACGGATGCCCAGGCCTGCGACATGCGTATTTCAAAAAGTATTTTTAAATGTATTTTCCAATAAAAAGTTTCCAGGGAGAAGATGAAGGTTCTAATCTCTCTTTTATGTTCCATTACAGGTTTTCCACGGTAAATATGTTGTAATGGGGAGAGAGAGAGCATGAGGAGGAATATTACTTTGTCAGGAATGACCCAGGAACATTAAATTCCCTCCGGCAGTGTGGACTGCTAAAATTCTTCAAGATCCAGGGCATGAGGGCCTAGTTGAGGTTACTCGAATACTTATTTCACATATGGGATGTGAACCAACAGGTATTCCATTTGGGGTCTCACATTCTTACAATAGATATCGAGGATATCTATTTATTGACCAGCTTGTCTCATTGTGTGTCCCGAGTTATGCTGACAGGTAGCAGGGGAGGTGGTGAGCCTATGAGTCACTATATCAGTGAGCATTGCATACCTAGTACTCAAAAACATAGCGGCAAGGTCACTATCAGGGATGTCTGTGAATTACCTCTACGGACTGGTAAGAAGGTAGTTTCATGCCATGCTGGGTCTATAGTTTTCCTCCTAAGAATTCATTCTTCAAGTGGTATAGGGGAACTAGGTCTCTATGGCTTGAAGTGCAGTGGAGGTTCGTTCCGCGAGGCTGCACGAGCTAGGCCGTAAGTTACGGGGCTTTCCCTCATACTAGTTAGAAGTATCCTCTACACCATCACGTGCATGGTAGGGAGTGCAGATCCCCATATGTCTCTTCAGATATATTTTCAGTATGCGTTGGAATGCATGGAGCCCCGATTTTTCAACTAGTGCGACGGGGTTCTCAGAAGCATGAAAAAACAATTAATCAAGTGCAGGAATGGTGACCTGAAACAATTTGAATACAGATCAATTTGGTGTCCTTCTTCCTAGAGAGGGTCTCATCTTTACGCTTGCAGGTAGAGTGGGGTATACCTACCCAATAGGATCCAAGAATGAAGAGGTGGTTCAACCTCATGGCACGGCACGTGACTGGTCCTATCATCAAATATAATGATGTTTTATTTGACTAGTTTAGGACCCAGATGCTTATGATAGACGACTATGCATATGTTGGTTTAGACTTTCGAGGTGATCCAGACTTGGTTCTTCCCGAGTGTTCCCAGTGGGGGGACATAGGTAAGAAGTACATTTTTTATATAGTATTTTTGTGATTTTTAATATAAAATGTTTTTATGTGTTATTTATCCGATGACTAATCAAATTCTCTTTTGATGATATAGATGTGGGGCCTTCCTGACCTCCAGGTTCATCTCCCATCCAGAGGGTAGGGGAGAGAGTTGACGTAACAAGAGTAGTTTTTGTTGACTACGAGATTCTAGAGCAGAATCTAGAGGGGCTTACGATGAACATCCTAGATGCCTCCATTGACGATATCCCAAGGAATTATCAACGCCATACAATGGGCGTGTCTGCTTCCATCGGTCGACTTCTCCACAAATTAGCATGAGTAGTCACATGTTATAGAGAGCAGCATCCTTGATGCTCTATTTGTATATGAAGCCATGTGCTCCAAATTTTTTATATTTTGGTCTTCGGACAAAAACACTTTTTGTAAAACTTTTATCATTATATATATATATGAGGCTTTTATCAACTTACTGGTTGTATATATAAAGTGTGATTGGGTTTTATAAATTTCTCAAATGTCTGTCTACCACATAATTAGCCAATGCATATGTTAATGTATTTAGACAACTAGGAATGTGTTGATATTCAATGTAATGAAAATGACGTTCCAAGAGGCAAATTCATAAATATACCCTTAATAACATAGGAATTCAAATGGAGTAAACATTACTCAAATGTAGGACTACTAACTGCAAATCGAGTCATACAATAAGATGATAGATTCCAAGTGATACAGTTTCGGTCAATAATTTGATGATTGCACTATATTCCATGATATCGTTAGTTGCACGACCAAGGAAAACACCATGTAGACTAATCAATTCATCTGTAGGCGCATAGATTTCCCACGCAGCAGATGCTAAGTTCTGAGTACTGCAACTAGCGCCATCAGCAAAGCCAATGTAGGGTAGCGAAGACACGGACATCTGGAAACCAAGCACAACACAAGGTAAGTAGTTGAAGGTTGAAACCAAACAACGAAAAAGAACACAAGAGTATGATACACTAAAACTACAAGCACTCATGCAAAAATGACTTCAGCATAGTACTTTAAGTAAAGCCCATTTCTGGGTTCACTCAAAGGGATTCCATCGTAATCAACTAGATCATAAGCTCCCTTCTCCAACACACGTTTGACAATGTAAGGACCTTTCCACATGGCCTCGAATTTACCATCCCCTAGCAAATCATGATCATGTTCGTAAAGGATAACTAGATCACCTTCAAAAAAAACACGTGGCTTGACATGCTTGTCGTATTGGGCTTTAACACATTTCTTCTGAGTTTCAACAACTAGGGAGGCATCGCTATGGGTTTCATCTAGTTGCATTAAATAAAAAAGACGCTCTTCTTCGGTAGAGGTATTGGGGAGAATTTCAACGATCAGTTTCAAAGATGGTATTTCACATTCAATCGACAAGATATCCTCAATACCATAGACTAGTTGGAAAGGTGTAAATCCCGTGGCAGATTTAACGGATTTCCGATAGGCCCATAATGCTGAGAACAACATTGTGTTCCATCTTGTCTTATGAATTCCTATCATCCGTCGAAGCATAGTAATGAGAACTTTATTGATTGCTTCAACCTAGCCATTGGCCTATGGATAATAGGGGGTTGAGTTTTCATGGTGAAGACCCAACTTTTCAGTAAGTTCAGACATCATAAAATTATGAAAGTGACTATCATGATCAGTAACGATAGATTCAAGGATACAAAACCGAGTAATGATATGATTCAATATGAACAATGTTGCAGTTTTCCCGTTGTTATCAAATGTGGGCATCACCTTGGCCCATTTAGTGAAATAATCCACAGCTACAATGACGTATCCATGCCCCCCGGCCAAGTGAGGGTTACATGTCATGAATTCAATGCCCCATTGGAGAATGGACCAACAGAAACTACAAGATGTAAGGGAGCAGGATGAGATGTTATATTGTTATTATAATTTTGGCAAGCATGGCATTTCTGAATAGCAGTGATGCAGTCCTTAAACAAAGAAGGCTAGAAATAGCCTGCTCGTAAGATATTTTGAGTAGTCGCATACCCAAACATATGACCACCACATGCTCCAGAGTGACAGTCATTCAAATATTTCTCAACTTCATCATAAGTGAGACACCATCGAAAAATTAAGTCAATACCGTGGCAATAAAGGGTATCACTGAGAATGATGTATTCTTGAGCTTGATAGCGTATGCGACAATGATCTATACTAGATAGATCGGGTCAAAAAGTTTGAGTCTGGAAATAGATAATAATATCTCAGTACCATATGTCATCAGAACTTATCATAAAAAGGGATTTGTCAAGTAAGGAATCCTCTACCACATTTTATGTCTCAGTGGAGGGAAGATCACATATCAGTTCGGTGAAAACCAAAGATTTCTTAGACTTAGCATGTTCAAACTCCAAGTCAAACTCCTAGAGAATAAATATCAATTTGGAGTACTTTCCCCATAGAAATTGTCGCGTAAGGATATGTTGCATAGGGTTGTAGTCAGAAATAACAGTGGTTCTGCGTAATAAGATATAATGATGAAAACGTTGGACAGCTTGAACAACTGCTAAGGCCAGTTTCTCCACATGTAGGTATTTGGTCTGTAATATCCCTAGGCCGAACCCAATTGTAATGTAAATGAAAATGTACTTAAGCTGGTGAGTTGTTTTGATATCATTTGTATGCACATTTCATGGCATAGTCTGCACGTGTACAGTGTAGTAAAATGATGAAGTGTGCACATTTCAGGATACCGCGCACAACAACTTAAGTGCACGCGATATTGAGGCTAGGGAGCCTTTGTGTATATGTTGTGTTTTATAGGCTGGTGAGCCAAGTTATTATAATCTAGGATGCTTATGTTTTGATTAGGCTAGAGAGCCTAGATGTTAAAGGCTAGTGCATCTATTTTTGTATATGTCTCATGATTAATATAAAATACATCGTTGCACATAGACCGACCACGATAAAAGAGATGGGGGACTAAAATCCACTATTTAGGGAAAGTGAGGGGCCTAAAAGTTAAGGAAAACGGCTAAGCTAGGGATCTTAAGCCAAAAAGGAATATTATATTAATATTTCTTAAAGTATAAAGTATGGGTAATTATTTTATCCTAAGTTCTAAAGTTGGGGCCAAGTGGGCCAAAGTAGCTCCCAACATGAAAAGTGTCAAGTTGGGGACATGCATACATATTGTTGGGACTTATTTCATTCCTGATCATTCTTCCCATCATTCCATCCATCATCCAACCATGATTCCATGGCCCATTCCACTCACGCAGTCAGTTATCCTTCATACATTCCTATCATTGTACATGTACCTGTATCAAGAGCCATATCTATTTGTGTAGTTGTTAGCGTGGGAGTTGGACTAAAGAAGTAGGTTGGCAGGCCCATGGGATACTGAAGAGGTGGGTTGTCAAGCCCGTGAGAAATTTCTCTCTTGATGAGAGAATTGTTGGGGAATTGATTTCCTGAAGGTGCTCAACTACAGTTGCAGGGCTCTGAGACTTCTTGTCTGGCCTGTTGTTGAAGCCCTGGAAGGGAAGTGTGGCAACCGAGGGACTGTTGAGAAGAGAAGGGGCACACTTCCTAGGGTGGGATAGGTATGTGGGGAATGAGGGATTGTAGGTTTTCAGTTGAGTGATCACCTGAGATAGAGTCTTTCCTATTTTCTATGAGCCTTTAGCCTGGTTAGGAATCCCTTTACCTGGGTGGAGTTTAGTCCCATCTCAGGGGTGACTCACTGTTGAGAGTGATGAATAGTGTGGTCTAAGGCTCGGAGGTTCATGGATGGTATGCACATAGTTGGTGATATTATTACAAAGATAAGTGTTAATTGTGTGATAAATTTACATGTTGCATTGTTAATTACGTGCTTACTTTTATGGGTTTCTCCTGCGCATGATTATAACTATCTGTATGTTTATGGGTATTTCCCGTATATGCTGCATGTTTGTGTTTACTGTTATTTCAGTATGAATTCGTGCATTTACGTAAAGTATTTGTCTGTTATGTTTTATATATATGTTTCCCCAAGAGCTCTACATGTATATAATTTAATTACATGCAGTTCGAAAAATTTATGTGGCATAGCTCAATATGATGTTGGGTTTGTTATAGTATGTTCCGCATAGAGAGAACAGTAAGAGTTCTCTAGCATAGCGTGGCCCGGCATGGATGTTCGGGGATGTTACAATATGGTATTAGAACTACAGTTTTCAACACTAATCCTCGATGGGCCAAACAAGTTGATTTAACGCGAAATTTCACAGAGGATTTATTTCGAAGTGGCCAAATTTTGAGTTGCAGAGTGTCCAGCTACAATATGGTACATAAATTGAGAAATTTGGCCATGTAGTGAGATATTTTGGATTTAATATTTGTTCTAGAAAATTCGAATCTAGAATTGGTCGAATTTGAATTTACAATAAAGCCATGATAGTTGGAGCGAGATTAATAAATAAAATTATCAATTCATGAATTGATTTTGGGGAAATTCGTTCCAGAAATGTCAACCCACAACGATTTGTTTTTGCAGAGGTTGAATTGGTGTTATCGTGGTGAAATTGAATGAATTTCATGGTTGCAGAATGTCTATGGTAATTGGGGAAAAAGTTAGGAAAAAGCCTCAATTTCTACAGCAGAATTCACGAGGATTTGATGTGCATAAAGGTGAATGTGCACAAGTGAGCGCACTAAAAATGCATGATGCGCAGTGAAAAGATTGTGATAGGTAAAATTTGGCATTGCACGGAAATATATGGGCATGCTGGTGCGCGCGCTAAATTTTAGTGTCATGCGTAAAAATGTTAGTGTATGGTGTGTGCGCTAAATTTTGGTACTGCGTAGAAAATAGTGGTTTTCTAGTGCGCGCACTAAATTTTGGCACCACAAGAAAAAATGTTGGTGTGCGGGTGTGCACACTAAATTTGGCATTTCGCAGTGTGCATACGAATAAGAAGTGTGCGCAGTGTGGACATTCATAATAATGGCACGCGTGGTGTGTGCAATATTGGCATAGTGCAGTGGATTTTGGTAGTTGTGCGCACAATGTGAGTATATGTGGGCACACGACAATTTAGTGAATGGTGCACGTAAAGTATTGGTGCGCGGTGGGGCATACTAAACTTTGGCATGGTGCAGCGCGTCGACTGAAATGTGTGTGGAATATCAGCGCATGATACAAAAACTATGCGTGGTGGATATTGGTACGTGGTACAAAAACTGTGCTCGGTGGATATCAGCGTGCGGTCCCAAAACTGTGCGTGGTGGATATTGGCGCATGACACAAAAGTAGTGCGCGCAATTTATGGGAGCGATAGAGAAGTGATACATAGTGGTTTTAAAGAGTGCAAAGCATGATTTATCTTGTGATGTTGTTGTGCATGGTAAATATGGGTTTACAGGTTGAAATTTGTGCACGCAAAGTCGTTTGGAAGGCGAATAACAACAGAAAACTAGCGACTTTCTACGACATTTTATATCATTTGAACATCATACTTTTGCAGTGTGTTTTTGAGGGCCTTAAGAGCATTTTTAGAAACTCAAAAACCACGAGATAGAGGCATAACAAATGTACACTTTGTCTTTGTAGCTCAAATGAAAGAACTCAGAGAGAACTTTATAATGGTGAAATCGTTCGTCAAATAGAGCTTTTTTGAGGAATTTACAGCCCAAACAGTGGAGGGTAAATTTTATGACCCAACTAACTTCAAAGGGCCATAATTTTCTACTCCGGAATCGGATTGAGGCATAGGAGTCGTCAATGGAGAAATATTGAACTATAGAAGACAGTCCCATAGCTTAATTAAATTTCTGGGCATGTTAAAGGTGTTTAAGATGGAAAATAAGGTACCTGTAACATTCCAGACCAAAAACACAAATTGGCCTAGAACTTTAGCAGGTTGTAACTAGTAGCCGAGAACCCAGAATAAGGTGAAACTTGGAAAGAATGTCCATAATATGTTTATGCAAAAACCAAATTCATCTCAGATGAAAATTTCAATGGAGTAGGTGTGAAAATTCATAATTACAGCGCAGGGTTGCGCCAAGTGTAAGTATGAACAGAAAAGTTAATGGGCCAATTTCAAATAACCATAACTTTTTGCTCAAGACTCAGAATTGAGCATGGGAGTAGGAATTGAAAAGGTCTCATATAGTGGAATATATTTATTCACCTAGAAAACTGATCTGGGCAGTCAAAATTTCAAGAAATCAGAAGAAAGGATTATGATATATTATTGAACCAAAATGGTTCATATTTTTCATGAAATTGCTGAAACAGATAGTCTGACAAAGTTTTGTTGGTTGCACATTTTGTAGAGTTAACAAAAAATAGATCAGATAAAGACCAATGCAGAGTCCATAGGAATGGAAGAGGCACAGGAGACTTACATCCAGGAAGATGAAATCAGAGGGATGGATGTCCATTTGGGCATGGAAGTAAAAAATTCCAATGGACATGGAGGAGAAAAGGATCAAAACATGAATATGACAGAGACCATTAAAAATTTGCAGAAGGATGTCCAAAGCCATAAAGCTAATAATGAAAGGCTTATGAGAGCCAAGGAGTAGTAGGATGACTTCAACATGAAGTTATTGGAGACCTTGAACATAATAGAAAAGAAATTGGATAAGGAGAGTGGGTCAAGAAAATCGAGAATCCACAGGTCTCATGATGAGAAAAGAAAATCAAGAAGTGTTAGAAGACATCACCACCACTCCCCAAGGAATTCCAATAAGATACCACACATCAGCTCAATTCCATCCCCTGTCAGGAAGAATAAGGGGTCTGGGGTGGATGAGATATGAGGAGAAATGAACAAAATCAAACCTCCTACTTTTGATGGTGAGCACTAAAAGGATGAAGATGCAGAGACATGGTTGGTGGGCATGAGAAAGTATTTTCAATTACATAATTATTCTTCTCATGCAGAAGGTAGAATTTCCATCTATCAACTCAAGAGAAAGGCATCCATGTGGTGGAATCATCTTGTGCAGGTGAAACACATTAAAGAGAAATGTGTTACTTGGAGGGAATTCAAGAAGTATTTTGAGAAGAAATACTTGACTAAGAGATATTATGACACGAAAATGAAAAATTTCTTTGAACTCAAGCTTGGGAGTATGGATGAATATGAAAGAAGGTTTTTAGAACTGTTGAAGTATGTCTCTTTAATCAAGGATGAGATAGTTAAGAATCAAAGGTATTTGAGTGGATTGTCATCATTCATCAGTGATAAAATACAATATGATGATCCAAAGACATTGGAGGAGACCATAAGGCGATCTAAATGCCTTTATGATGAGAAAAAATCAAGGACAACTTTCCAAATATCTTGGGAAGACAAAAACAAATTCAAGGTGGATCAAAGGTAAAAGGGAGCTAAGCCACCATTCTTCATAAACAATCCACAAGGACAACAAACTCCTAGAGAGCCAATAACGATTGAAACAGGGGGTCAAAGGCCAAGGCAACACCTATTCAATGTTGGGGTTGTAAAGGAGATCGTGTGTACGGAGATTGTCCTCATAGAGGTGAAAAAGGGAGGATTGTTCACAATGTACAACAAGCTGAAACAGTGGAAGACATGGGCAGAAATGTGCCAAGGATCTATGCATCCATGGACAACAAGTAAGCAGAGTATCAATCACATGTGATTGAAGTACTGGAAGGTATGATTAACAACCAAACCATTGTTATTTTAATTGATTAAAGAGATAGTCATAGTTATATAGATCCTAATATGGTGGAAAGTTTGCAATTGCCAAGAAGCAAGCATGGGAAATCTTGGTTGGTGCAGCTGGCTACCGGAGCCAAAAGAAAAGTTAATGAGATGGTTAAGTCATGTCTTATGGACATGAATGGACTGAACACCAAGGCAGATTTGAACATCTTACCTTTAGGTTCCTATGACTATCTAATTGGGATTTATTGGTTGGACCAACATCATGCTCTCTTGGACTATCATAACAAAGAATTCACTTTCTTGAATGAGGAAGGGA
The DNA here is from genome assembly GCA_032191745.1 of Picea mariana. Lineage (NCBI taxonomy): Eukaryota > Viridiplantae > Streptophyta > Pinopsida > Pinales > Pinaceae > Picea > Picea mariana. The sequence continues at coordinate 52,884 of JASDQU010752612.1, read as the reverse complement.
AACTAAGGAAAGTGCAGGGAATTCCGACGGTAGTAACCATCAGAGAAATTTCATCATTGCAACTGAAGAAATGTTACAGGAAAGGGTGTTAAATATTTGCAGCACATATGGAAGAGACACCTAGAGATAATGTGCCAAATTTGGAAGATCATGTAGTCTTGGAAGAATTTGAAGATGTGTTCAAGGAGGTACAAGGACTACCCCCAAAGAGAGAAATTGATTTCTCTATAAATTTAATGCCTGGAGTAGCTCCAATGTCAAAGACTCCTTACAAAATGAGTACACCAGAGATGAAGAAGTTGCAAATGTAGCTTTAAGAACTTCTAGAGAAGGGGTATATATGCCCAAGTGTGTCACCTTGGGGTGCCCCAGTCTTGTTTGTGAAGAAGAAATATGGAAAATTAAGATTGTGCATTGATTTCAGACAGTTGAACAAAGTGACTATTAAGAACAAGTATCATCTGCCAAGGATTGATGATCTCTTTGATCAATTAAAGGATGCAAGGATATTTTCAAAGATAGATCTCAGGTCAGGATACCATCAAGTAAGGATTAAAGAGGAAGATATCAGAAAGACCACCTTCAGGACAAGGTATGGTCATTATGAGTTCACAGTGGTGCCATTTGGGTTGTCAAATGCACCTGTTGTTTTCATGTGCTTAATGAATAGTGTTTTTCGAGAATATTTAGACAAGTTTGTCATTGTCTTTTTGGATGACATTATTGTATATTCCAAGTCAGAAGAAGAGCATGAGCATCATTTAAGGATGGTGTTGCAAGTATTAAGGGAGCATCAGTTGTATGCCAAATTGAGCAAGTGTTCATTTTATCAGAAGAAAATTCACTATTTGGGTCATATCATTTCAAAGGATGGGATAGCAGTGGATCCTGAGAAGATAGAATCCATTAGAAAATGGTCAGTGCCAAAGAATATGACAGAGGTCAGATCATTCATGGGCCTTGTAGGATACTACAGGATATTTATTGAAGGATTTTCAAAGATTGCACACCCAATCACTTCCTTGCAAAGAAAGAGTGTGAATTTTCAGTGGACATTGGATTTTGAAAAGAGTTTCCAACACTTGAAACAATTATTAACAAGTGATCCAATACTAAGGATTGCAGACCCAAATGAATACTTTATTGTATGCACAGATGCATGTAAAGAGGGACTTGGTGGAGTTCTCAGTCAAAATGGGTTTGTTATATGTTATGAATCAAGGAAGTTAAAGGAGCATGAAAGACACTATGCCACTCATGATTTGGACTTGGTAGTCATAGTGCATGCCTTGAGGAAATGGAGACATTACCTCATGGGAAAAAGGTTTGAGCTAAGAACATACCATAATGGTCTGAAATATTTATTTGATCAGCCAATTCTAAATGCTAGGCAAACCAGATGGTTAGAATTTCTAAGTGAATATGGTCACTTTGATATAAAACATATCAAGGGGAAAGAGAACAAAGTGGTTGATGCACTCAGCAGAAGAGTGCATGAATTGCATGCTACAGCCATTAGCATGTACCAATCAGATTTGAAAGATAGAATTACAGAGGCTTCCAAATCAAACTTGCATTACAAGGAATTAGTGGCAAAATTACAGCAAGGTATTTTGCAGCAGAAAATTGAAGATTACAAGCTAGATAATGATGAAATTCTCATGTACAAGGGCAGAATTGAGGTACCAAATTCTAATGAATTGAAAAATCTGATATTGAGAGAAATGAATAATGTGCCTTATGCTGGGCACCCAGGATATCAGAAAACTATTGCAACTGTCAAAAGCCAATATTATTGGCCAGGCATGAAGAAAGAGGTTGTTGATTTTATTGCCAGATGTTTGGAATGTCAAAATGTAAAGGCTGAGCATAGACACCCAACTGGTTTGCTACAACCATTACCCATTCCTGAGTGGATGTGGGAAGTTGTAACAATGGATTTCATTACCAGACTTCCCAGAACCAACAAGCAACATGATTCTATCATGGTAGTGGTGGATAAGCTTACTAAAGCTGCCCATTTTATTACAGTTAATCTCACTCACGAGGCAACGAACATTGTTGATGTTTATATGAGGAAAATTGCTAGATTACATGGCATACCCAAGACAATTGTGTCTGACAGAGATCCAAAATTTAACTCAAAATTTTGGAAAGGGTTATTTAATGGATTTGGAACAAATTTGAATTTTAGTACAACTTATCATCCAGAATCAAATGGACAAACAAAGAGGGTGAATCAAGTAATTGAAGATATGTTGAGGATGTATGTGATGGATAAAACATCAAAATGGGAAGACTACCTACACTTGGTAGATTTTTCTTATAACAATGGGTACCAAGCATCTCTAAAGATGAGCCCATTTGAGGAAATTTATAGCAGAAAGTGCAACACACCAGTAAGTTGGGATAACCCAGCAAATAGAGTAGTGGTTGGACCAGATTTGCTCACGAAAATGAAGGAGAAAATGATAAAAATAAAGAAAAATTTAAAGGTTGCCCAAGACAGGCAGAAAAGATATGTTGATAAGGGCAGAACTCACACGGAATTTAAAGTGGGTGACCATGTATTCTTGAAAGTGAAGGCCAACAGAAGTTCCCTGAAGTTGGGAAATTGTTCAAAGTTGGCAGCTCGCTATTGTGGGCCATTTGAAATCCTAGAGAGGATTGGTCCAATTGCTTATATGATTGCATTGTCTGCGTCTATGTCTATTCATAATGTATTACATGTATCATTGCTAAAGAAATATATACTTGATGTTAATCATGTTATTGATTGGAATGTGATTCAGGTGGAGCAAAAAGGCACTTTTCAAGTGCATCCGGTACACATTCTGGACTGGAAAATCAAACAGCTCCGAAACCGAGCCATAGAGCTTGTAAAGGTCCAATGGACCTGGTACGGTCCTGAGGATGCTACTTGGGAGCATGACAATGAAATGTGAGCAGAATACCCGCATCATTTTTAGGATTTTTGAAATTTTGTTGTATATGGGTACATGATGCACTAAGGATAGTGCATAAATAAGGGGAGGGGATTGTAATATCCCTAGGCAAAACCCAATTGTAATGTAAATGAAAATGTACTTAAGATGGTGAGATGTTTTGACCTCATTTGTATGCACATTTCATGGCATAGTACTCACATGTATTGCGCAGTAAAATGATGAAGTGTGCACATTTCAGGATACCGCGCGCAACAACTAAAGTGCACGCGATATTGAGGCTAGGGAGCCTTTGTGTATATGTTGTGTTTTATAGGATGGTGAGCCAAGTTATTATAAGCTAGGATGCTTATGTTTTGATTAGGCCAGAGAGCCTATATGTTAAAGGCTATTGCACCTATTTTTGTATATGTCTCATGATTAATATAAAATACATTGTTGCATGCAGATCGACCACGATAAAAGAGATGGGGGACTAAACTCCACTAGTTAGGGAAAGGGAGGGGCCTAAAAGTTAAGGAAAATGGCTAAGCTAGGGATCTTAAGACAAAAAGGAATATTATATTAATATTTCTTAAAGTATAAAGTATGGGTAATTATTTTATCCTAAGTTCTAAAGTTGGGGCCAAGAGGGCCAAAGTAGCTCCTAACATGACAAGTGTCAAGTTGGGGACATGCATACATATTTTTTGGACTTAATTCATTCCCAATCATTCTTCCCATCATTAATTCCATCATCCATCCATGATTCCATGACCATTCCATTCACGCAGTCATTTATCCTTCATACATTCCTATCACTGTACCTGAACCTGTATCAGGAGCCATATCTATTTGTGTAGTTGTTAGTGTGGGAGCTAGACGAAAGAAGCGGTTTGTTAGGCCCATGGGATACTGAAGAGGTGGGTTGTCATGCCCATGAGAAATTTCTCTCTGGATGAGAGAATTGTTGGGGAATTGATTTCCTGAAGGTGCTAAACTACAGTTGCAGGGCTTTGAGACTTCCTGTCCAGCCTGTTGTTGAATCCCTGGACAGGAAGTGGGGCAGCCGAGGGATTGTTGAGCAGAGAAGGGGCACACTTCCTGGGTTGGGATAGGCATGTGGGGAATGAGGAACTATAGGTTGTCATTTGAGTGAGGACCTGAGACAGAGTCTTTCCTATTGTCTATGATCCTTTATCCTGGTTAGGAATCCCTTTACCCGAGTGGAGTTTAATCCCAGCTCGAGGGTGACTCACTATTGAGAGTGATGAACAGTGTGGTCTAAGGCTGGGAGGTTCGTGGATGATCTGTGCATAGTTGGTGATATTCTTACAAAGATAAATGTCAATTGTGTGATAAATTTACATCTTGCATTGTTAATTACGTGCTTATTTTTATGGGTTTCTCCTACGCATGATTATAACTGTCTGTATGTTTATGGGTATTTCCCGTATATGCATGATGTCTATGTTTATTGCCATTTCAGTATGAATTCGTGCATTTATGTAAAGTATTTGTCTGTTACATTTTATATATATGTTTTTGCAAGAGCTCTATGTGTATATAATTTAATTGCATGAAGTTCGAAAATTTTATGTGGCATAGCTCAGTATGATGTTGGGTTTGTTACAATATGTTCCACATAGAGAGAACAGTAAGAGTTATCTGTTGTAGCGTGTCCCGGCATGGATGGTCAGGGAAGTTACATGGTCTTGGTAATCATGAGACTCCAACTCAGATAGTATATCACATGTTCATCATGTGAATCATCCTCTTAGAATAATACCATGGAAATGGTAGAGTCTGAAGAAGCTAAGTAGAGCAAGTAATACCAGCTATAGTCAGGGGGGAAAATTAATGGTGTACAGGTTAAGGAAATTTTCAAAGATTTAAAGGATTTGTTTGCAGTATCATCCCATACAAACTCGTAACCTTTCTTGAGTAGCCGAGTGAATCCTTTCGTCAATTTAGCGTAATTGGGGATGAAACAATGTAAAACGTTTTCCTTCCCCTATAAAATTTGGAGTTGACGAAGTGTGGAAGGAGGAGGTAGATTAAGGATAGCCTCAACCTTCATAGGGTCTACTCAAATCCCATGTATCGACACAATAAAACCAAGAAGTCGGTCGGACTCCACACAAAAAACACATTTGTGTGGGTTTAAGAAGATACGCTAATAACGACAAAGTACAAAAATGGACCTCAAATGTGTCAGGTGTTCTTGACTACTCATGGAATACGTCAGTAGATTATCAAGATAGGGTTTCACAATGTTTTGAATTTCATGGAAAGCATAAGACATATCACGCTGAAAAGTTGCGCCAGCATTCTTGATACCAAAGGGTAATTTCCAGTAAGCAAATGTTCCCCAAGGGAAAATAAAAGCAGTCTTGTGTTGGTCCATGGGTAAAATATTAATTTGATTATAGTTGGAGAAACCATCCATCAAAGAGAATATGTCAATTTCGTCACAATCGTCAATGATCTGGTCGATGAAAGGGGTCGGGTAATTGTCCTTAGGACAAGCCTTATTTATGTCCCTATAATATACACAAACACGGATGGTACCTTGTTTCTTATTCACTAGAACTAGATTGGATACCCAATTAGTCAAAGCCACGGGATAAACAAAGCCAGCTTTAAGAAGTTTTTCAACTTCAAGCTTGATACTAGCAGCTTTGCATGGGTGTACTGGGCAAAGTCTTTGTCGAATGGGTTAAGCGTCCGAGTATGTATTAATCTCATGCACAATGATATCAAGATCGAGTCCCCAGTGGAGTCGCCAATTTTGTTATGGGACTTGTCGGTAAATGCAGACATCAACAGATCTCCCTAGATTCACCTAGATCTAGAACAAAACATAACAGAATATGATGCTTTCCCTAAGCTCTAATCATTGAGTTTACTATCTAACAAGAGATGAGAAACATACTGTTTAAATATCACTTTCTCTTGCCATTGTCATCCTAGCTCCACTCCAATGCTCATGTGATATTGAATCTGCAAGGGAACACAAGCCAACCAAAGTGAAAGTAATATAATATACTCAATGAGAACTTAGTCATGTGATCAAGGAATCATACAATAAAACAAAGCAAGTTTTATGGGAAACAAACATATCACTATATTCTATTAAAGTGAAAGTGAAGATTACAATCAAAGCCTTGATGTTGCAAGGTCCCATTCTGATGGCCCTTTGATCCAACACACACACTTGCTCTAACCTTGAATGAAGAAGATCCACAATGACTTGATAAACTGAAATGAATCCCTCAAGTATGAACTGAAGTAGAATTCCTCATCTAATTCTTAGCCTATTCAATATTAATCTTGCTTGAATCAACCTTAGCCTTTTCCATGAGAAATCTCTCTGTATATAGGGGAAAGAGAGATGGTTGAATATATTAGGATGATACCACCAAATCAGAGAAGGGAGTAGGATCCCAACCATACAGATTCCACCTCATCTTATAGAATATCCCCTTCTAGAACTTTCGTGAAGCTCAACTTTTTCTTAGCCTTTTGACATCGTCACACCCTAGCTGTAGAGCATCCTGTAGAGATGTCACAAACCATATTTAGGGAAGAGGGAGATGACCAGGCATCATCGCACCCTTCATATGGTGCAACCTGTGATGACCTTCCTTAATAGGGTTTTTTAGAAGAGCAAGCCAGTCACTTTCCTCATGAAGAAAGGCTCTTTTTGGGAACATGAACACATGTTGTCAATGGATCACTAAGATGACCAAAATAATGTGTAACAATGAGGCTTATCATCTAATGATAATTTTTCTACCAATTTCTCCATAGTCTTTACCATTAAATCAAAATTTTCATCTGAACCTTGAGAAGTAGAAGGTAGTGTTTCTTCTTTAGATTTCTTTCTATCAGCTTCTATTTGGAGCTTGATCTTCCCTGATGCAGCTAAATTCACTTCCACTTCGATTGCATCATTCACAATATCAGTCGGAGAAGTGGACCTTCTTTCTCTTAGTAACAAGGAAAATTCACTTTCGAATGAATCAACATAATGGAGTTGAGTAGCTCTTGGGGGAGGCTTTACTTGATCAGGAATGGATTTATAGACCTTCATGAATCTGCTGGAAAACTCATGTACTGTCTCAGTAAGGAGTCTCTTTAAATGGTTGCATTGTGTCAATAACTACAAATGGTTTTTCTTACTCCCCCATCTCCCAACAAAAAGAGTTTCAAAATTTTCAAAGTTAGGAATGTTATTCGCTGGGAGAGATTTAAACCATTTCCTAGCTGCTCCTGAAAAACTTTGTGAAAATAACCCTGTCTTAACATATTCATCATCTACTTCTTCAAGATCTATGAAATCAATGAACCTATCTACATGTTGTTGGGCAGTTACATCCCCTTCTACATCAAACTGTTTTATTCTTTGTGCATAATTATGTGGTATATCATGAAGTGCAGCAGGGAGGACTAATGGGGAAAATCTTGATGCCATAACTCTAGGAGGATTTTTACCTGACTGTATGATCTGACTGGGAATTACTACAGCTTGGATAGGAACAACAGGAATAAAGGTTTGAAATTTCTTTTCATGGAACTGTTGCAGGTTTAAGTGGGTGGGGTGGGAACTTTGGTAAAAGAAGAAAAAATACACTAAGTAGGAGGAGTATCTGGATACTTTTTCTATTTCAAAATTACTTAGTTGTTTCTTAATGCCAACAGCCAATGCCTCTGCATATCTAAATGATATAGAATTTCAGTCAAATCAGATTCTGACTTGGATCTAAATAAGGAATGCTCAAATTTAATATCAAATTCAAGGTCATCAATGCTTTTTACTCCACCTTTAGGAAATGATGAAACTCTGTCTAGAAAAATACCTAATTGAGTTGCTTTTTTGTTAATTTTACGCAAAATTCCTTCTGGGTTGTCAATGGCTTGTGGAGGATCTGGATCTGGATGATGCCTTTTGTATTTTCTTTGGGTATCCAGGATTTTGTGAAAAACTTTATCTTTAGCAACTAATCTTCAAATTTGGAGTCGCCAGAGTGAAATTTCAGCAAAAGATGTATCCAGTTCATTGTCACTCTCAAGAACCAGTTTTAGAAAAAAAAATTGTTTTCCTAGGGAAAATTTTACCTTCGATCCCCGACAATGGTGCCAAAATGTTATCTCTCTATAATTTCCTTGATTGAGGACGAAATAGGTACAGGAGTAACCTCAAACCAACTTGGGGATAGAAGCTATCCCTTCCAACCAGAGAGGGCTCTCTCTCTTCAAATCAATCACTGAAATGATTAATTTGGTTTAACTAGAAGGCTAGATCTCTAAGATAAATGAATTTATAGGGTTGGTGGAAATATGAACAAAAAGTACATTGGGCTATGGAGTCACTAAAGTCGAAAGTCAATCAAATGTGTTGGATAGATGGTATATTTAAGAAAAGATTGAACGGAGACAAGATAAAAAGTAATATTCTAAGCCAAATAGATATGTTGTAGACAACAGGTTACATAGAAAACAATAATCCTTCAAGGAATCTAACAAGGATGAATTTTAAAGAAATTATAGCAGAAATACAACTTGAACTACATGCAACAGAGCATCTAATAAATATGAGTTCCGATACATATATTTCACATCAACATAAAGAAGAAACCATACACTATCAAGTTTAAAACATGAAATCAAATACTAAGGAATCACATGCATAAAATATCACAATCACATGTATCTATGTGGTCAAAAACTCAAGGACTATTGATACAGCAAATTTTTCATTAACAACAAGGAAAAAATATGTTCACTAGTATTCCTATACACACTTGTCAACCCTTTAGTTTTCATGGCTTCTTGAATATATACAAAAACATATGTCTATAGTATTAAATTCGGCTCCAACTATTATCTTACAACAGTGCTAACAGTTGCACATAATCAGCATGATATCTTTAACGAACTGCTAGAATGAATGGGTCGACTTAGACTCATTACAACGAATTTGATATGACAATAAATGAAACCCAAAATTGTGATTTCCACTACTGATGTTCATTGGAAATGAGTTGGCACACTTGTCGACCCATTCAAGTTGATTTGGAGGTGTTCTGGTAATTCTGTCACTCTCGCGCATAAAGTCCATTATGTAATCACCACCTATAGGAAAATGCAACAGAGTTGTGTAGCAGAGTTGCGCAGCAACAAGTGGTCTGATCAAACCTATGGGTAATAGTGCCTCTTTGATAATATAATATACTTATGTATGTAACCTTTTGCAAAAAGGAGTCAAAATGGAAAAAATGAAAAAAATGTGTCAAAAACGTCTCAGTGGTTCAGTTCTTTGTTGCTTCAGATAGCAAGTCAAGCTTTCCCTTCTTTCCAATCTCCACCTGCTGCAAACTTTTCTATGACGATATTTTTCTCCTTCCTCAAAATGAGGTTCTGTTGATAAAAACTCTTCAATTTTTTTTGTAATTGCAAGGTCCTTCTCACCATTGATGTGGCTTTAACTATTGCGGGTCCACGGTCTCTTAGGTGTTTAGCAAACTTCATTTTGGATTTCTTATCTTCCTCCCCAAGTTGAAATATCATATTTTGTGCTTCTCTCAGTTGTTTATTTAGCCTCCTAAAAGTGTGTTTTCCTTCATCAAATTTCTTTCTGCTGGTTGATTATGTGTTGGGATTTCCTTTTGATGTTGCAACTTCCTAGTTGAGGACCTTGTTAAAGGCACACTAGGCTCAGGAATCTCATCTACCTCCGGAGTCTACTTTACTATTTTCCATTTACTCCTTGTTTTGGAACCAGTTGGATTTGATACTGCTGACCTTTATACTATCACATAGGTATCTTTCCTAAAAGATTCTTCTATAGACTTCTTCTTCAATTCTCTATTTTCATGTTGCAACTGTGCTATAACAAAGTGAGCCTTCTTAAATTGTTCTTGCAACTCAATAATTGAAGCGTCTCTGTTATCTGAGAGGGTTTTTTATATGAAGGTTTCTGGAGTCTCACTAATTTTTTGTGATGTATGTTTAACAAGCATTCTCTTTGTTGTAGACTTGATGAGTGGTTTTCTAGGAGCTTCGGTCACTTCTAAAGAGAACTGGAGTTTTTTCCATTTCTTTTTAGCATGTTGACTTGCTATAGCCTCTTTAGTCTCTTTTTCCCTTTTCTTGACAGAACTCTCAGGGATTGATGTTGTAGTTATTTCTACCGATGAGGGTGCATTTCTCAAACTTTGTGGTTTTCCTAGGGAATCTACTGCTATGCTTGATGAATTTAGAAAAGACTCCCAATCTTGATTTATTTTTCTAAGTTCTTCAAATACTAACAGTTTGATCAAAGAAAAATGGAAGAGGCTAGCATATCCTTATTCCTTCCTTAGTTGTACTTTGTCAACCATCCTTCCTAGACTTTTGAAAAGGTAATATGGTAGATTCAAAGGCTTCTTACTAGTGAAGTTCATTAAGAGCCTGATATGGTATTGGTAAACTCTGTTAAATATCCATTCACATGTAAAAAACTTGTGGATAACCCTCAGCAAATTACTATGACTTTCCAATAAAAACTCTCTAGGCATGGTAGATCTGAATTTAGTATTTTTGAATTCATGCTTTATAAAATCATGATGGTAAGACAGATCTAATTACATACCTTTGAACGATTGTTCTCCATGAGTAGGGATTTATGTTGCAGCATTAATTCTATATTCGGAAACCTACAACTGGAAGTTTCCCACAATAGCCTTAATGCCATCAAAATTCTCCGCAAACTCCCTCACCACTTGTTTGTTGTACCCCTGAAGTTTTTCACAAAACCTTATGCAACCCACTTGTTCAAAGGATGTTATGATTGTTGGGTCCGTGTTTACCAAATTTAAACCTTGTGGCTCAAACCTCACGAAATCACCACCCTTTACATTATGGATTTTTCATGATGCTAGTGTGTGTCAACCCTCGGTGCAGCAAATGAAAGTAGTAAACTCAAAGTAGAAAATGAAACTAGTAAACTCAGTGTGGCAAATGAAAATAGTAACCTATGCGCAGCAAATGAAAATAGTAACCTCTGCGTAGTGCGCAAAAACAAACAGAACAAGGACTTGTGCACAACAAATGAGAGTAGTGTATTCTATGCAACAACGAATACCGGTGTCCTCTATTCCTTTTATGTAGCAATGAACAACAACAAGAATCTTTATGCAACAAGCTTGGCCGAGAGGTTTTGAAATTGTGGATGAAGAGAAACGATTTCTTGATGATTTCTTTACCTGAAGGGAGGATAAATTTGAAAGATAACTACAATTAAAACATGAATTATGCCATCATACCTCATCATACTTCTATACGTAGCATTTGGACGTTGTACAACAACTTGTGTTGCGCAATAATTTTCTTCATGATGCCACATGTCCTTGATAGATTTGATTTCATGAAACCATTAGAACTTTGACAAGATTGACTCTGACTGTCTTGAAAATACATCATGACACTTTGGTGACATGACAACCCACATCTTGGCGCAAAAACCATAAGTTACATGGTTGAAAAAGAAAACCTGACCCATGACAGACAAACCTATGACTTATGATTTTAGGAAAAAATCCTTCAATGTTCTTATTTGACCCAAGACATGACTTTATCCTATAATTTTATTCAAAACCTAAAAACCTATTTATAGGACACTAACACATTGAACATGACTTTTATTGTAAGGGAATCTATAATCCATAACTGAAGCTATATATCATATTAGGTACAATGTCAGAGGCTAGAGTGACAACTATATTTCAGAGAACCAGAAAAAATTACATCGATAGAGTACTTGAGATTGAAGACCCAACATAAATGCTTACTTCTGAAAGATTCAACAAGATGGAAGAGTGAAGAAGTTATAATCACTAAGTTGTTGAATATCTATACTTTTGGAGGTCCAAATGTTCTTCAATGGGGAGGTGTGATCCAGGAGGATCTAAGGGATTCTCACAGATTTCTAGGAGGATCAGGAATGCTCACAGAGGTCCTAGGGGATCCATAAAATTTCAAAATTAAATTATCCCAATTCATCTCAAAAATGGCATCATTACACAGATTTCATCTTCAGCTTTCCAACGACACAAACGACACCTCAAACGAAGTTTGTATGAAAAAGTTATGGGAAGTCAAAATTTGGGTCTAAGTCAAAAGTCAAAGGGGTAAAAGGAAATGTGCCATGTCAATACAGTGATATGTGGCATGACCGTACAAGTGACGTAGACACACCCCAAGGTTCCATGTGGACTGATCAGTTGACTGGATAGATGAATTGGCAAGTTGAGTTGGCATCCAAGTGGTCTAATGTTGTGTTCACACACGACATTAGGTAGCCAATGAGAAGCTTCCACATGGTAGTCTCCCATTATCCTATATGGTTAATATATTGTAAAATTTTGGAGTCCATAGGGTTTGATCCCATGACCTCCATAAGTCTCCAAAGGTCTTAACAAAACCCGCATTACCAACGTGCCACACCATGTTCCTTGTTATACATATGTCTTATCATGTATTTGAAATGGTATAAAGTTTCAAATGAGTGACCAAAGGGCCTAGGGCTTAAGCCCTCAACCCTTGGCCCTTGATCATGTTATTTTCCATGTAATCGAAACAAGGATCTACCACAAACTGCACACGGGAGTTACATGTATATTTTTTAATATATAATTATATGTGTGGTATAAATGACATACCAATAGATTCGCATGGGGTTTGTTTTATGCCTAT